>JAFIRS010006332.1:0-39216 GCA_018342105.1 Gonioctena quinquepunctata
CCAATTAATTAAAAAAAAAGTTTTCCGTTTTTAGATACTAGAATAATTCGTAGAAAAAATTCACTAATCACAGATTGGTATAAAAAACCAACAAACTCTAAAAAAGATACATAAACTATCTTCCTTCCACTCAAAAAATTAAAATAAATTTGATTCTTTGTATGAAAAAAAGAATCGAGATGTTGGTTCATCCTTCATTGAAAAAAAAAATTTTTAAATTCTCAGAAATATTTTACTAGATAATTCTTACCCCAAAAAACTTCTTAACATAATTCTTTTCAATACCAACCTGATACTCAAATTAATAATAATGACACAAATAATCAAAATTCAGAAAATAACAATGAAAGGATAATTTATTTTTCAATTCCTAATATAGGAATTCTATCATCAAATATAATTAAATTATTCGAAAATGAAAGTAACATAAAAATTTCACAAAAAATATCAAGACTATTGGAAATTTAAATACGAGGTTAAAAGATCCCACACCAGATTTGAAGAAATCAAATTTGTTTACAGCATACCATGTAACAACTGTGATTTGAACTATATTGGTACAAGTTCAAGAACTTCAAATAATCGTATTATCTCTCACAGGTGATATAAGACTCAACAAGAAATCATGTGCATTAGCTCAACATGCTATTGAAACAGGCCATAAAATATCATTCGAGGAAGCTACAAGTTTACATTCAGAAATTTTTTTTATCTAAAAGATTATTTCATGAAATGATTGAAATTAATAAATCCAATCAAAATATGAACAAAAACAGATATCGAAAATCTTAGCAAAATCTACAGTAAGATGCCTAGAAACCCTGTGTATGCACTCATATCTGAAAATATGTGGATCAAACGTGCGACAATATGGCCTCTTGATTTCTTAGATGGCGACCTGATTCGAATGATTGTTGAGTAGATGTCAACACCATAGAGCAACTCTCCTAAGAAATTTATTGGGACAATGTTCGGTCCGCTCCGAAAACGTCAAAGATGTGGAAGAAATAGATTTCCGCAATTCGGTCATTGTTGTCATTGTCTTCAATCATTCAGGCAGACAGCGACAAACAGTTCAGTTTTCTTTACTTTATTACTACATCCATTGTGTAAGCTTCGGCTTTTCGCTCCTCGGTGTCGCCGCCGTTACAACGAATCAAGATTTTATTTTAGGTTATATTTAATATTTATCTTTGATTACGACGAAAATGGCATAAAAAGACACTGTCGGCACAGTAGAATTGCTAGAGCATTCTACTGTGCTGTCGGCCTAGAATTTGATTCTTGTTTGCTTTTGGCGTTTGGCTTGTTCAATTGTGGCGTTAGAAAATGGAGAATTCCGTTTTCATTTCGAATTATACATTTATTCAAAATGAAGTGCATGGTTCCATCTTGTGAAACTGAAATGACATTTTATGTAAGTAAAATATAGTATATAATACCATTGTCTCTTTAGACAATGATAGAACAATACAATTTAAATGATATTTGATTTCTGAAACACTTTTACTTTTTCAGGCTCACTCTTCCGAGGAACGATGAGATTGAGTGATAAAAATTGTGTCTGCAGTGTGCACTTATTTAGGCAGGATGATATATATTGTGGTAAAGAATAAAATCAGATTGAGACCTGAAGCTATCCCCAAACTAAGTTTACGAAAACCCTATTTACCGTAAATCCAAACAATTCAGAGGAGTTTCAGGTTAGTTGATGAAGAGAAAAATGAAAAGCGAGTAGAGAACATATATATAAACATTTTGATTAGGTTATTTATTCATTTTTGAGAAAAATTATTCATCTTATGAAAATAAATTACTTATAGTTGGCTAGCACACCTAGTTATTTGTATTGATTACATTTTTTAAAACCCATGTATCCATTTCAGGAGTTCGGAGTTTTTGTTATCCACATCAGCAAACAGCAGGAATAAAAACATTGGGTCAATTGAAAATCAGAATGAAAGGAATATCAGTTTGGTTCAATTTCTCTCAGATGAAGGAAACTTGCTTTCAGAAAAATCTTACCAAAACAAGGAAAATATTGTCACTAGGTACTTTTGTAATATGACCAATGGATGAAAGTTCTTCTTCAGAAGAGGTAAGATATTAATTGAATTGTTATGTTGGAATTTCATTACAGAAAACAGTTAATCTCCTAACCTTTCGAATATAAACTTGTTTTTCAAAAATATTCCCATTTAATGTTACACTCTGAAATTCAAAATATCTTGCACTACATTTGATGTTCTTCATTTTGTGACTATAGATATCAAATAGTTATTTATGCAACAAGTGCAAAAAGTAAGTGTTTATTGCACTCGACGTGAAGTGCACTCGAGTGCAATAAACGCTTTTTGCATGAGTTGCATACAATATTTTTTCTACGTTCATGCAAAAATAAAAAAATGTTTTATTTGGGTGGCACTAAGTGTGGGAAAATAAAAATCGTAATTAAATAGCAAAATATTTATTAATTAATTAGCACTATCGATTTGCATTGAGAAAGTTAGGAACGAATACCTTTGTTAGGAACAATTTAACTCATTTTTGATAAATTGTATTTTCTAGAAATTCCATAATCCAATATGCAATGAATATGATTGAAAATAATATGAAATATGCAATTGTTTAAAATGTAATACAATATCACAGAAAATGGACTAAAAATGGTGTCGATTTGAACGATTATGTTTGTCATGATCACAAAACGCTGTAGTAGAATGACAGATGAGTGCAATAAACATTTTATCAGAGGAACAAATGAATTCATGTATCACCCAAGTAGCAAATTAAATTCTATAAGGTTTGTATAAACAGTACAAGTTTGGTAGTATAGGAGTTCAAATAACTCATAAAGGTGTACAAAACAATTGAATGATCCTTATACAACCAAAAAGGGCCCATTTTTATAAACAGTTTGGAGTATAGGAGTTTCTATTAAAAATGACTATTTTATACACATTTATACAACTCTTATACGACTGTTTTATACTCATTTATACAGCTACTATAAAATGATTTTATAGTGTGTCACGTAGTCACATCTATAAAATGGGATTAAAGCGGCACTATAAGGTCTTACAAAATGGTTGTATAATGCAATTTTTTTTTATAATGCTGTTATTGCGAGCACAATGAAAACATTTTGTCATTCAGCAGTTTAAAAAAGCATTTTATTTTTTAATGAAGAATATTAGAACCAAATTATATTTTAATTTAAAAGAGCACCAGGCATTTTATTGTAAAAATGGAGACTTATTATAACGACTTGGGCCGCTTGGGCGGACATCGGTAGTAAAAATTATAAAATCATTTGGAAGGTTTGTATAGCACAAATTTTGATGCGCCGCAAATTTTACTGATAGATTGTAGGTATATGTTTGGCAAAAAAATAAAGCGCTTTAATTTTGGTTAAGTTTCAAGTAGATACTTAATAAAATAAAAAATCTTAAAATTACTTTTTTTTTCATGATTTTAATAGTTTATTACTTCATATGACAATTCTTTCACAATATAATTCTCTAAATAATAATAAAATCACATTTTTCAATTTGGTTTCATGTTTCCAACTCAATTGCTCATAATGGCGGCGACAGCCGGTACAATAATTCCTTATTTAAACATGGCGATTTATAATACAACAATTTTATCCCAAAGAAATGCCTGAAACATAGTTTTATTATGAAATGAAACGGTATACGATAAAACTGTTTTATAACGAATAATATTTAGGCACCATATAACTATTTTTGACAAGTAATAATTATATTGAGATTTGCGAAAAGTAGAGGTTGCCAGATCTTATAATATGGTAATAAGAATTTAAACTTTCAAACCAGCTGATAATAATTGATTAGCAATGTTTCCGAAATTCGGCCTGAGCCGAGGTTAATGGTAGGAGATTTAAGCCGGTTCTGGGTCGCCCCCCACCACTATGACGTCACGTGTGACCTTGAATGGTTGCAGGTGTGCAATGTGTGTGTTTGACCTTGAGATTTGACTTTGAGATTTGTCATTGAGTTTTGACATTGAGTTTTGACATTGGGTTTCGCGACTTTGAATTAGACTACAGTTTGACCTTTAGTTTGACTTTTGGGATTGTTTCGGCAACCTTAAGATTTTATCTTGATTTTTTGTTTGACCTTGACTGAAGCTGTGGTGTAGGCATACATATTCTGTGTAGTCATGACCTTCATGAAT
The DNA here is from genome assembly GCA_018342105.1 of Gonioctena quinquepunctata. NCBI lineage: Eukaryota > Metazoa > Arthropoda > Insecta > Coleoptera > Chrysomelidae > Gonioctena > Gonioctena quinquepunctata. The sequence goes on from JAFIRS010006332.1 coordinate 4,201, forward strand.
CCTTGCAATCTCCAAGCGAGGAGGGCATTCATCCTGTGAGAGAGCTGAGAGTAAACTGCGAGTATTGATGAGTGCGCTGAATGTCAAGAGAATCCCCCCACCATACAGATTGCACATCGCATCGGACTTGTTGTAGGGTGGGGATATTTCATTGAAATATTCCAGGAGAAGAGTATTTCGAATCAGTGTCTCCTCCAGTGAGCTATTGAAAACAAGTTGCTGAAATGTATTCGTGCGATTGTGGTAAAGATTTCACTCGTAGTGATAATCTACGTCGGCATCAACGGGAAACTTGCCAGGGAGGTCCTTCAGTGAAACGAGTTAAATTGAACAATGGCGGTGACTCACCACCTGCACCACTCTATACATGTAATTGTTGTAATGTGATAATCCCATATTGTCAAGTCAACTCTCACAATAGAACACTCGCACAGAGGACGAATTCATGTGTTCACTTGGGTGGTGGTGTACACCTCATTAAAAATGCATTCAAATGTCGCATTTCTAGCTACAGAGTATCTAGTGAGAATATGTATACTGAGTACACACCTTTTTTCAATGATATCAAGCATAAAGTACTCGAGCCATTGGAAAAAAACATCAAACTGCACAACTCCATCAATGTCAACATGGAGGTGTTTGAAGTTATATCATTCAAACCCAGGAATTGACAGACATAAAATCGTTCAATTCTCCCAATTGTATAGCAGATCGATCAACTGATTTGAATGGATTATTCTATGCGTTTCGTGACATTATAATTGCCCAAAGTACGGAGTTTGAGGAGCGTGATTCAGGTTTGTAGTTATAATTGTTGCAAATGATGGAAAGGTTTAATAGAAGTAATTTTTCAGGATGGAGTTTGCGAAAAAATTATGTTCCTTGAGGTAAACATAAACAAATACAGTCCACTTGGCGGATCATAATACATTAAACTTCCCGAATTCATTGAGAGAAGAAAAGGTGTTGTCAACATAAAAAATGAAGACCAATGCTGCTTTGCATGGGCCGTGACATCTGCATTATTTCCCACAAACAATAAAGTGTCGGAGGTGTCATCCTATCCGCATTATGAGACTGTCTCGAATGTAGCAGGTATGGATTTTCCAGTAAAATTACGTGATATAAAAATGTTTGAGTATTTGAATGATATTTCAGTCAATGTTTATGGTTTGGAATCTAAGATTGAGAATAAGAGAGTCAAATATGGGGTGATTGGGCCCTTGCGATACTCTCAGAGAAAACTCAGAAGACATGTCAATTTATTGCTTATCACAGATGAGGTGGGAAATAGTCATTATTGTTGGATAAAAGATCTTTCAAGATTGGTGTCAAGTCAAATTTCAGCTCATGAACACAAAAAATATTTCTGTGATGGATGTTTATTGTACTTTTCGAATGAGCGATTACTGTTGCGTCACCAGATGCACGATTGTAATCATGTTTGTACAACAGTACCGCAAACTGATTTCAGAATAAATAAATTCGGGAAAATGGTTGCCGGTAATACATTAATGTTTGAAAATTTCGAAAGACAAATGAATGTACCTTTTGTAGTATATGCATATTTTGAATCGATTCTGAAGCCTATACAAACCACCGAACCGAATCCCGAACTCGCGTACACGAATAGAACCTTCCAACACGAAGCTTACTCATTTGCTTATCTGATAAAATGTTCCTTTGATGATAAATCAACAAAATTTGTTTCATATAGAGGTGCTGATGCGGCGAAGGTTTTCACAATGCGAATAGAAGAAGATTTAAGAAATATATATAATAATCATTTGAGGTATGTCAAACCAATGACTAAACAAACCCCAGAAGAGGAAAGGGAATTTCATAATGCCACCACTTGTGGTATATGTGAAAAACCTTTCACAGAAGGGGATGTTAGAGTCAGAGACCACTTCCATCTCACAGGGAGAAAAAGATATCCAGCAGCGCACTCTGCCTGTAATTTGAATTTAACAAAATACCAAATTTCACCCCCATTAAATGCCATAATATGAGTGGTTATGATTCCCATATGTTCATTAAAGAATTGTATGAGGAAAAGGATAAGGTTGATGTTATTCCCCAAACTAAGGAAAAATACATTTCGTTTACAAAACATCTCTACACACATAGCTATCAAAGTAAAGAAGGAAAAATCAAGAAAAATTTTTTGAAAATGAGATTTATAGATAGCTTCAAGTTCATGTCAAGTTCATTGGAAAATTTGGGTGCAAATTTGAGGATAAGCAATGTAGAGTTAAAATGTTTTCCGATAAAGAAAAATTCAATTTAATGAGGCAGAAAGGTGTTTTCCCATATAGTTTTTGGACAACATCAATAAATTGATCATCCTAATTTACCGACAAAAAAATCAGTTTTAAGGACAATTTAAATGAGGAACATGTATCAGAGAAAGATTATATGAGAGCCGAACGTGTTTGGGAACTATTTGAATGTAAGAGTCTTGGAGAATATTCGATTTATATTCAAAATCTGATGTTATACTGCACCTGGATTATCTTGGGATGCAATGTTGAAATATACAAATATTGAACTTGAACTGCTAACTGACATTGATAGCTAACTGACATTGATATGATAATTTTTTTCAAAAAAGGCATTCGTGGAGGTGTTAGTCAATGTAGCGATAGGAAGCATATAGCAAATAATAGGTTTCTGCCTGATTTCGATCCCAATGAGCAATCATCATTCATTTCATATTTGGATACTAAAAATTTATATGAACATAGTATGTCACAACCATTACCTACATCTGATTTCACTTGGCTAACTCGAGAAGAAATCACAAATTTAGACATTATGGCTGTGGCAGACAATGATCCATATGGATATGTCCTTGAAGTTGACATACATTATCCTCAAGAATTGCACGATAAACATTCAAACCTCCCTTTTTTGGTAGAAAGTATAGTGCCACCAAATTCCAAAAGCAAGATTCCAAATTTGAATGATAAGCGAAAGTATGTGGTTCATTATAAACTTGAAACAGGCCGTCAATAATGGTTTGATTGTTATGCATACTCATAGAATCCTAAGATTCAAGCAGTCATGTTGGATGAAGCTTGCATCGATCTCAACACTCAAATGCGTAATAGATCTAATAATAAGTCTGAGAAAGATTTCTATAAGTTGATGAACAATGCAGTTTATGGCAAAACGATGGAAAACGTTGACAATAGGATCGATGTGAGGCTTGTTACACATTGGCAGAATGCTCACAGAAGTATGGGAGCGGGCGCTCTGATTGCACGACCAAACTTCAAAAGTTGCACAATTTTTAATGAAAATTTCGTTGCGATTCAAATGGGTAAAGTGAAAGTGTATTATATATATTTGGGATTCTGTGTTTTGGAATTATCCAAGACTGTAATGTATGATTTTTACTATGGATGTATAAAGAAAGAATTCGGTCAGGGTGCTTCTCTGCTCTACACTGACACAGATTCTCTAATACTGAAAGTAAATACGGACAATGTTTATGAGTTCATCAGCACCAATATAAATAGATTTGATACATCAAATTACATTGAACATAATAAATTCGGCATACCAGTAACAAATTCAGTCTTGGGTAATTTCAAAGATGAGTTTTCCAATGATCCAATAAATAGTTTTTATGGTACAGGTGCTAAAGCATACTATGTACAATCTCTTGCAACAGAAGTTAAGAGAGCCAAAGGGGTAAAAAGATCTGTGATAAAGAATCAATTGACATTGGAGGATTACAAGAAAATAGTTGAGAATGGTGGTAAAATTTTTAGGAAGATGAACTCTTTCAGAAGCATCTCACATGATATGTATACGGAATTGAAACCATACTTAAACATGAGTCCCAATGAAACTATTCGTATTGTAATAACATAGTTGAATTAAAAATAAAAGACTATCATATGATGATGAAAAAGATTCATAATTCCCAATACAACACAAACCTCCCTTGGGGTCACAATGACATTGACGATCCCAATGAAACTATTCGTATATGTAATAACATAGTTGAATCTTTTTCTCAAGAATAATAATCCATTATTTAATCGCATTATTGAGTGCAGAAATAACTGAAAAATATCATTTGCAATACTCAAATTAACTGGAAAATGCATAGTTGAGTCGTTAAAATAATTAATATATATATAGCATTGACATTAGTAATGAGAAAATAAAAGTATTGAGGCATACTATTGTGTTTTATTTTGAATAGAAGTATCCTCAAAATAAATGAATCTTCAATCTGCGTCCGCAAATCAGAAATTTGTGCAATTATCGCTTCGCGGATGCGAAAAAAAATCAACCAGCGAATTAAATTAATTCGTTGCCGCAGATTGAATTAGTCCGCGGATCGATTCGCGGATCGAGATAAAATTTAATCCAGAGATCGCGGATTTGCGGCCGCAGGCCGCGAATCCGCGATCGCGGATTAAATTTTTCTTCGATTCGCGGATTGATCCGCGGATTAATTTAATTCGCGGCCGCGAATTAATTTAATTCGCGGTTCAAAAAAATTTGCGACCGCGAAGCGGGCGTTTCACCGCGAAGCGGTGTATCCGCGAAGCGGATTTCTTATTGCGAAGCGGACTTTCTACCGCGAAGCGGACTCTTCTACCGCGAAGCGGTGATTCGCGAAGCGGACATCTTATCGTGAAGTGGTCAATGTCCATACTTTTGATTCACGGCCGCGATCCGCTGTTTGAATTTCAACCGCTAGATTGAGGGTTCATAGATTCATTTCTATATATCTGAGATGACTTTTATATTAGAATTTCATATATGTCTGATATTTCATATATGTTAATGAATTTTGGGTGAACATATACATTGTTCTTTTTGAATGATCTCTCAATGAAATTGGAAACGTTTTTCTTCATAGGACTGATTTATATTCGTCCGGATAGAGGCTTATATATCTTTAGATCTTTGTCACAATGATCAATGTGAATTTATCCATGTTAGTGGAAAGATGAGCAATGTTATAGACAAATTTGGTCGCAAAAGGAAATGCACTAATGCATCACCACCACCACGAGTGTCACATCGTTTCGAAGAAAAACTAAATGTGGTTAAGCAGGAAATTCTTGAAGCCACAAATACTACCATGCGATCATTGTTCAAAGAGATATCTGAAGATGTGTTGAAGTTACTGCAAAACAAAATTATCCATCTCCAGACCACTTTTCGATGGAAAATATGATGATCTATATAAAAGAATTGGAGGGTTGGAGAAGAAAAATTCATCCACTCATGGATGCACCGTCCATATGGAGACCATCACGGTGTGAATCTTTCAAAACAGAGATTTTAGACCAGAGAAACATCTTCCTACCAAATCGAAGGATATCTGATCAACTATTATTGAGTGTTCCCACCGCCTGGTTGCCAACACAACATGTGATTGAAGATCCTCAGTATATGTAAAAATATATGATGTACTTGAAAATAATAATGACGTCTTCTCATGTGAATTATTTGGAAGAAATAAAAGAAAAAAAATGAAGCTTGTATGTTTTATTTTGAATTTGTTGAAATATGCTCTAACTCTGGGGGGGAACTTGAAACATTTATTGGCATTGTATCGAACAGTTAGAATGCATGATATAGGAAATCTTACCATTTTGGTTTCAATAAGATTTGGTAGCCGAAGAGTAAAAATAGTTTAGGTAATATGGGGAATTGCAATATGATATGAAAATAAAAGACTTAATGAAGTAGAGGGTGGGGCCCCAACTCGCACCCACCCTGTGAGTACCAACCTTCAGAATGTACCCTCCAACATCTACTTCATTAAGTCAGGGAATCGACACAGTTCAAAATTATCAATCTAACATCATTCAAATTTATTTCTGAAATTTATCACATATATCACGATGTGCCCTAAAGAAGTCTTTGAATTGTTGAAGAACTAGAACTTTCATCTGATATTCAGGTTCATTCTTTTCCAGCTCTACAATTCGTTTCTTCTCTTCACAAGCTTGTCGACGGAGTTCGTTAGACGCAATGATCAGTTCATCATGTTTTGATCTCCTTTGGATCAATTCATTATGATCAACAGATGACATTGCGATACCTTGCTCCATCTTATGCATCATCTCCAGCAACTGTTGACTAGGGATAATAAATAGTCCCATTGAAGACGATGATGGATTCGACTTTCCAACATTTTCTCCCTTCGACCTTGGCGATGTTGGTATAGGTTTGGGTGAAGCGGGAGATGGTCTACGATAATACCATCGATCGGTTTAGCCGCCACCGGTGCTAAGGGATTCCACTACGATGGCTGTGTCGGGTATACATTTCGCTGCCACCTGTTACTGGTGGCCCGGCAGTTGTCTATGGCGTAAGGGTTTGATTTCCACCATCCCAAACTCTGCAGTCCCGAACACTTGGGAGATCCCTCTTGAAATTTTTTCCTTTATTGGGGTCCGTTTTGGTTGTTGTTCAAGGGAAGGAGGTCTCGTGGTGAATTCGTCATCGGAACCGAACACCTGCGCTTCATGCTTAACTTCGATGGTCCAGCACCGTCCAGGGATGGTATAAGGTGACAAAATAGTTGGCCATGGTTTTTAATTAGAACATTGTGATAATCTATCATCATCCTGAAGTATTTCACCTTCTTTTGGATGGTCCCGCCACCGCATCCTCACGACTATCACTTTTTATCGCTTTTTCTCCTCCAGGGCGAGCCAAAGCCATGATATTCATGATTGTCAGTGCAGCGGAAGCATCCCGCGATGGGGTGGAATTCTTCATGATGGAAATCTGAAACAAAGCTAAAAATGTTAGATAGATACCAGCGAGCAGAGTCGAAGGAATGATTGTTTCGATCCAGCACTCGTAGTTTTATGCCTTTTCCCCACTCCTTGAGAGGGATGAGTCCACGTGCGCATGCGCTGGCAAATGCAGGATGGTGATGTTTACACGCCTTAGGCGGAGTGGATGTTTTGGGGAGGGTATGGAAGTTATTTCTACGACCCATCTTCGCTTCGGTATGTGTGAGTTTCGGAGTGGGATTAAGATAAAATCATATAAATTAAATCCTGCAATGGTAGGACTTCATTCGAAAACTTGTATCTTGTTTAGAATTATCAAAATGTTTTTCCCAAACGTGCCGTTGAAGAAGTTGTCAACAGGGATGGAAGAATTGAATATTCAATAGGAAGAAGAAGAAGAAGTAGAAGCAGAAGCTGCAGGTAAGCAGATGCAGCAGAGGTAGAACCAGCAGCAGCAGTGGAGGCCGTCAATGATGGGGGAGCATTGGATGACGAAGACAAAGACGATCATTTGGTTGCCTGATGATGAGGGGCTAGGGTGATGACATCTCCGACGACCTGGATGAGGTGTTGTCCAGAGGCAGAGAAATAAATACCGCATCAGTCGCCCACCAGAATGATCTCCTCTACTGTTCAATTACAGTAAAACCGAGGTGATGACAAGAAATGGACTGCGGAATTTATGTTTTCTCTGCTTCCGACATTTAGCGGTATGGTCAATTTCCATCAACGGTTGTTGGGCATTTGATATGCACGAGAAGGAAGTTGGGATATCGAATCGAAATGTTGCGCCCAAGTGAAATTGGCAGATATATGTTGCATTGCAATAGCCGTTTCATTTGAAATAATGGATCATAAATGATAGTTGTATTTATTGATATTTTTAAATATAAATTTATTTTGATGTTGACTTTTTAATAAATTCCCTTTTCCTAATAACAGTCCTATAATTTTTCTAAATTCAACAATAAACATTTCTGCATATGGTGAAATTGGTCTTAATGAAAAGAATCTGAGCTCGAATTAATTTTCCTTCTGAAAAGCAAATAGATCAATGTTGAAATAAAAATAAAATCTAGTGAAATCTCATTTAGTCTCAAATAAAATATTCTTAACTAAATAGTGAGACTTGACTTTCTGAAACTCGAAATGATCGATCACATTTCTACTCCACGCATTACCCCACCCCCTGACATATCCCTCCACCCCTGAATGATATAAATAGGGATCACATGTCGATCATTTCCTCACTTCTGATAAACATGTCAGGTTTAACTAAAGCTTTGCTGACTCGAGTGAATATGTGTTGGAGCGTGGTGATTCGCCACGTCCAAGTTTGTTACCAGTGGATGATGGTCCCATCCAAGTCGGGAGATTAGTTCTACCAGTGGCCATATGGATATGGAAGCATCAACTTCAGGACCTCCAGCGGATTGACTTGACTCTGATTCCGAGTCATCTTCCTCATCAACCATAGATAGAAGATCATTTCATGGAGATGACGATTGGTGGTTTAGCGATGTGGAAGGTATGAACGAAGACCATGTTTGCAATGAGTACTGTGACTGTGTGAGCGATGCGAGGGGAAAGAAATGAGCAGGATGAGTGGTGGGGCTCTAATGCATTTCCGTAGACCGGGACGCAGACAGCCGGCAGTGCAACAGCCGGAGGACGAAGTTTTGGTCGAGTGACGATGATGATGATGGTGTCATCGTGATAGACGATGATGATGATGTCATCATGATCGAGGATTAGGGTGGACTTTTTTATATTGGGGTGTACATTCTCAAGGGTAGGTACACACAGGATGGTGCGAGGTTGGGGCGCCATCCACAGGGGAGCAAGGCGCCAACCCCAAGTCCATCCAAAAAAAAATTTAAAGTTATTTAATAATACAACAGCCATACATCAGAATGATTAAAGTTGAAGAACATCGGTGCGCACACAATGATATATGACAAATTTTATATTTTTTCCCAAAATTCAATATCACTTGGGAACAGAGAACATAATGTCATGAAGTTAAGAATAAACAAAAATAATATCTAGTGAAATCACATTCAGTATTTACAAAAAATATTCTTAAATTACTGATGGAAATAAGTCTATTTGAAACTTGAATGATCGACTACATTCTTACTTCGCCTTTTACCTCCACTCCTGACATATCCCTCCACTCCTCTGAATGATATTAATAGAATCACATGTCGATCATTTCCCACTTCCCGAACATTATGTCAGAAGTAACCAAGCCGCTCGATTCCACTAGTAATATGTTGGAACGTGGTGATTCACCACAACCAAGTTTATTGAGTTGCCAGTTGGTGATGGCTCCATTCAAGGAATGAAGTGAGTTCTTCTGATCAACTCATATGAGTCAGATTCAACTCAGACTCATCCACTTCGTCTTCTGACGAATCTGAAGATTCCATCGATTGGGATTTTGATGAAAACGTCCACGAATGCAATGAAAATTGTGGTTGTGTTAATGACGTCGATTCCTAGACGAGTTAGATGATTATTTGTGAGGGGTAAACTAGATATTGGGTGTACATTCCTCATGGGTGAGACACACAAGGATGGTGCGAGGTTGGGGCACCATCCACGGGGTGGGGCACGGGGCGCCACTCTCACTTTATCAAGTATTAATTTTCAAATATATTTGGAAATCAAAAATTTATATATATATATATATATATATATATATATATATATATATATATATATATATGGGGACCACAATGATATATCATAAATTTAAGATTTTCTACAAATATTGATTTCACTTGGGAAAATGAAACATGACGCTATATAGTTTATACTATACATTTATTTATCAATCACAAAAATCTTTGATGGAATATTTCAGTCTATGAACGGTCATTCAATATTGATCAATAATGTTCGCAGATTCATTTATTCTTCTTCGGAATGTCATTCGATCTGCTACCACATATTGCCAATACATTTTTCTGGCATGTTTATGAGCGTAAGTCCAAGCTACCAAATAGTAGGTTAGATTATTATTTTCATTTATCACTACTCGCTTCATAGTGCTTCAGCTGTGTGTGTGACTGATTCAACCAACACAATTCAAATGAAATGATTACATTGTATATTATATATATATATATATATATATATATATATATATATATATATATATATATATATATATATATATATATATATATATATATATATATATATATATATAATATATATATAACAGGGTGTAACTGAATAAGTGTAAAACATTTAAGGAGGTGATTCCTCATCGAAAAAAAAGATAGGATCTTTCATATAAAGAAACTTCATTGGAGCATCCCTTGTTAAGATAAGGCCCTTAAAGGGGTACATAAAATTTGTATAACAATTTTTTTTCCAAGCACTGAAAAGCTACAAATTGAAATTAACCTGACGTTTTGTACTCACCAAAAAGACACTTAGCCAGTAATTTATTTGGTTTTACCCCATGGTTGTGGTGAAAACGCAACCCCTAAAAATTTATTTCCAATGTAACTTTTGTCTTATTATTTGTTTACCATTTAAAATTATTTCCGATAGCCTGTTTCCATTCTAACAAAAAATGTCTCTGGTTTTTGCCCAAAATAAACCAAGTAAGCAGCAAAACATTATTTTACGAACAACTACAGAGATACATCGTCATAAATGCGAACTGGATTTATTGTTATTTTGTAGTTAGTACCTGCATTAAACGATTAAAGGGTAATAAACAAAACTAAGTTATTAATAACAAAACACACAACATGTAGAAATCATAGTGAATGTTCAATATGTCTACCTTCAAACATTACGCATGCGTCTAGACGTCGGCGCATTGAGCCACGTATTCGCTCAAATATTCCTGAGTCTCTTTGATTATCTCTGCACGCATCGATGATGCGGTTTCTTAAGTCCCTACATCGCGAACAGGAGAGATATACCAAATGCTGTGAATGGCCCAAATAGAGAAATCGAGAGGATTGAGATCCGGGATCGAGTGGGCCATTTATGTGGTCCCTCCTCGACCTATCCACTGATTTGCATATGTTTCAGCAAATGCTGACGTGCTACTTGACTAAAATGGGCGGGAGCCCCACATGCATAAAAAACATATCCCTTCTGACGCCCAAAGGAACTTCCTCCAGCAGTACTGGATGCACTTCTTTAAAAATTGAACGTATGCCCTCACCATTTAATCGAGGAGGTAGAAAATGAGGCCCAATTAAATCATCCCCAATAACCTGAGCCACACGTTAAGAGAAAACTGTTCTGATGGCTAGTTTCGACAATAGTGTGAGGGTTTTCATCAGCCCATATGTGGTAATTATGAAAATTAATAATCTTGTCCCGAGAAAACTACATTCTGTTCTGAATCTCTATCTCTCAGAAAGTCACAATTTCTTCTAATCATTTCCAGCATCCAATTGCAAAATTCAAGACGGTTCGGAAAGTCTCGCGGTAACAGTGCCTGTACTCGTTGCAGATGGTAAGGGATAAGAGTTGTTCCTTTAAAATTCGAAATACCGTCATATGATCAACATTTAGTGGAAAGCAATCTTTCTAGTAATGGTAGTAGGTTGTTCTTCAATCAAATTAAGTACTGCTTCCTCAAGCTGTGGTGTCTGTATTTTCGATGGCGACCACAATCCTGCGTTCTTTTGTCGAATGAACCATATTCTCCGTAATCGTTGATGAAGTCGAGCAAATATTCTATGTGAAGGATGCTGCCGTTGAGGATACATTTCCAGCATATCTTCTAGAAGCTCTAACCCATTCCCTGCGACAGACCGTAAAACGTAATGCATATCAGCATTTCTCATTTGTGTATGCCATTTTATTAACAAGGAATTATTAAAGTAACAAATTAAGAACAGAACAACAACACACAATTAGTATTAATTAATTTCGAAAATTCCCAAACTGACAGCGTCATACCAATTTAATTGTCACTATCGCTAATAAGCGACCTACTAGATAGATTAGTTTCGTATTTTCGCATTTATGACGATGTATCTCTGTAGTTGTTCGTAAAATAATGTTTTTTGCTTACTCGTTTATTTTAGCAAAACTCAAGAGACATTTTTTGTTTAGAATGAAACAGGCTATCGGAAATAAATTTTAAATGGTAAACAAAATGATAAGACAAAAAAGTTACATTGGAAATAAATTTTAGGGTTGCGTTTTTCACCCCTTACAACCATGGGGTAAACCAAATAAATTACTGGCTAAGTGTCTTTTGGTAGTACAAAACGTCAGGTTAATTTAAATTGTAACTTTTCAGTGCTTGTGAAAAAAATTGTTATAATAAATTTTTATGTACCTTTAAGGGCTGATCTTTAACAAGGGATGCTCCAATGAAGTTTCTTTATATGAAAGATCCTATCTTTTTTCGATGAGGAATCACCTCCCTTAAAATGTTTTACACTCTATTCAGTTACACCCTGTATATATATATATTATATATATATATATATATATATATATATATATATATATATATATATATATATATATATATATATATATATATATATATATATATATATATATATATATATATATATATATATATATATATGTATATATATAATTCGTTGAGGATAACCTCCCGACACAATGAAAAAAAACATTTTATTTTATTTTATTTCATTTTATTTCTATTTATACTATGGATATAAAAAATCTATGGATTCATCCGAGTCGACCTCTTCATCCGATTGCATATATATTGTTTCTGTCCGAGTCATAGTTTGAATCTTCTGCAGGTATATTGACTTGAAGATCTTCTTCTTCATTGGGCACCCATCGCTCCAAATTATCGTCCCATATAATGGTCGGTTGTGGTCGTCTCCTTTCTCGCATTTCTCTCATCAACTCTTCTATAGTCATCGAAGATGAACTAACATGATTGTCCTGGATAGTTGCACTAGCCGGAGGATTTGGTGTAACTTCCAGGGATTGCGCTGGACCAGTAGTCGAGTCAGCTGCACATATAACTTCAGACAGCGATGAGGTCATCCCCGGAGATGTTCGAGAACAGTCCAGTCGCTCGGCCGTGGAGAGCAACGGTCGATATTGGAAACAATTGGAACATGCCGGTCGCCAACTACCCGAATTCGAAACATCGAGAATGCTGTATCGGAGATAAATAGGCAACAAGCCCATACGATCGAGCTATTCAGTGGCGTAGTAATATAAATTAAGTTGTAGATTGGTTAAATAAATTAGGAAACCGCTAAGTTTATTTACGTTACAATTGGTGTCGGAAGGAGATTTTGAAAATAAACAAGGGATCGTGGAGTGGATAGTCAGAAAAATAAATTGATAGACCTTTCTGCACGCCCAAAATAGACAGTGGCCCGGTTTTCGGAAGTGGACAATTGTGCGTGGGAATATAAACTGATACGCTGTTCGCGGAAACAGAAAATAGACAGTGGCCCGGTTTTCGCGAAGTGGACAATGTGCGTGGGAATATAAACTGATACACTTCGCGTGAAACAGACAATAGACTGGTGGCCCGTGGAAAAGAATTCGCGAAGTGAATTTTAACAAACTGATAACTTTTCGTGTAAAACAGACTGATACCTCGTCAAAGACAAAAGGGTTCAAGAAAAGCGCCTTGTGGATTTGAAGGTAAAGCGGAATTGAAACAGGAATTGGAGGAAAGGGAACTGAAACAATAGGTAAAAGCAAGTACTCCAGGAAAGACTTGCAGAAGGACTTATACAAGAAGGTGAGGACCCTGAAACATTTTTATTCGAAGTCTTGGAGGTGATTTAAGTTTGGTAATGAATAAACTCGAAGAAACTACTTAAATCCGTGAAAGAAGAACTGCAAACAAAAATTCTAGAAATCTGGAGAGAAACTTTGGAAAATTCTATAAATCTGGAAGAGAAGCTTCAAGAAAATTCTAGAAATCTGAAGAGAAGCTTCAGAAAATTCAAGAAGCCTGGAAGAAAATGCTAGAAATCTGAAGAGAAGCTTGAAGAAAATTCTAGAAATCGAAGAGAAGCTTCAAGAAAATTCTAGAAATCTGAAGAGAAGCTTCTGAAAATTCAAGAAGCCTGGAAGAGAAGTTCCTGGAAACACAGAAGGCCTAAAAAAGAATTGTGTGGTGGGCTAATTTTCTAGAAGAAAGAATGGGAACCGTTGAGACAGAGATAGATAAAATTAGGGAGCAAATGAACACGGAGGTAGATAAAATCAAAAGATGGGGTCGAGGCAGAAATGGACAAAAAATAAAGGAAATGATCAAGCTGAAAAACAATTAATAGTGCGTCCTCCACAGAGATGGTTAACGAAAAATGCAATGCTGGACTTGAGCTTGAACGGGATAAAGTTCAAGAGGGTATAAAAGATGTCGAGGCCATTTCAGAAATAGGAAGTTTCCATGAAGCCGCCTCAGTTCGACGGAAAACCCATGGCAAATTACCGCTGGCAGTTTAAGCAGCGGCCAAAGCAAAACGGATGGAATGCAGGGGAAAGAGCTGTAGCACTGACACTTCATTACGTGGAGAAGCGACAAAATTCTCCAAACTCTCACCGCCCAAGAACAGGAGGACTATGATCAGCTGATTAAACATCTAGAATTACGATATGGCCACGCCCATTTGGGAACATCGATACCAATTCCCAACTGAAAATCGCTGCCAGAAATCGGGCGAATCCTTATAAGAATTGAAGCTGACATTGCACGCTTGGTTCGTCTCGCATATCCAGCCACACCGAGAATGTAATGGAGCGATTAGCGGTTCAGGCATTCTTGGATGGACTCCGTGACCAAGAAACCAGACAAGCGTTGATACCTAGCTCGTCCAACACATCTCGTAGACGCATTGACACGCGCTTTGGAATTTGAGGGCAGCAAAGCAATCCTGCAAAACCAAAGTAAAGTTCGAAGATTGAAGAAGACTCACAGGAGCATGCCGACTTGAAGCCGCCTGGAAGAAAAGTGATGAAGGAAGTTTTGCCGGAGAGGACAGAGATGCTGAATTAGGCAAAATTCGGACAGTGTGGTAGCAAATGTCCAACATTCGGAAAACACGACTCCGATGCAGGAAAACCAAAGAAGGTCGAAAAGGGGAACGTCGGCCTGTGTCCAGCAACCCCGTTAAAACGTATGTCGCCATCCTGAAACGAAGAACAGAGGTGTCAGACGGCCCTTTTATAATAACGAGCCTTGCACCATGCCGCTAGATACAGGTTTGCATAACCCGACCTTCCTTTGCCGAACACCGGAACGAATTGAACTGAAATTTGGGAAGCTACGCACAGCAACAGGAGCAGCTACCGTATATGGCGAGCTCCGATTAAATAATTTGGGAGCCCCTAAAGGAAACATCAGGCACTTGTAGCGGACACGAAGACGATGCACCATCGGAATGGACATCATGAATCTGAGGGTTTGAATTGTTTTCCCAAAGACGGCGTCCTACTTTCAACGGAGAAGAGCTGGAAATTTCCATGGGAGAAGTAAAGAGTTGATCCGTGTGTGGTGAAGAGTAAGCGTACCTGGAGGGCTGGAAACCATCCTGGAGGCTCGCCTGGAGGGGGAGGAGCAGGGGAGACGATGAGGTCCGAGCCCAAACTTCAATGAGAAAATTGACGAGGGATTGCCCTAGGGAAACCCTGTTACGTGCTAAAAAATTTGTACCGGTAAGGGGTCCGAAAGCAATTACTTTCCAGTACCTTAAAAAAAGGGAAAACAATTTTAGGGCACTGCTCGTCAGTTTCATCTTTGATCCGGGTAGGGAGGTAATGATTACCCAAAACCCAAAAAATTCCCCACAGAACTAGAAAATTGGCCATCCCTTCCAAAACATAAAACCAGCCAAAGCCCAAAAGATTAGTCAAAAGTACCAGAATCTTCGATAGGAAAGAAAGGGGTCGAACTAATTTTCCAGCACAAATTGATACGGGGTCCCGACCGATCCGGAACAAGAGTTCTGCCAAGAAAGGGGACAAATGTCAGCGATATGGGAAAGGGATTCGAACCATCTGACAGTCCCTCGGTCCTTCCAGTCGTACTGGTGAAGAAAAAGGATGGATCGACACGCTTTTGGAGACTATCGCCAACTTAATAATGTCACGAAGAAGGACAGTTACCCTCCCCGAGAATAGATGACACCCTAGACACGTTGGTTGGTTCCACGATTTTCTCGACCCTTTGATCTGAAGAGGGATACGGCGCAGAACTGGCTCAGGAAGATCGAGAAAAGACTACTTTACCATCGGCTCAGGATTGTGGCAGTTCACCGTTATGCCATTCGGGCTCTGTAATGCTCCCGCCACATTCAAAAGATTGATGGAAACAGTACTGAAGGACTCCTGGAACACGTGTCTAGTGTATCTCGACGACATAATTGTGGTCGGCGGATCGTTTGAGGACCACGGAAAACTTGGAGGAAGTATTCCTGCGACTGAGGAACTCCGGATTGAAGTTGACCCTAAGAAATGCCATCTGTTTCAAAAGAAGTACGATACCCTCGGCCACGTTGTTCTGGGGAAGGAGTAGCAGGACGACCAGAAGATCAAAGCTGTTAAGGATTGGCCCAACCCAAAAGAATCTCACCAACTTCGAAGTTTCTGGTTTATGCACATACTATCGCCGATATGTGCTGATTCGCCAACATCGCTAAACCACTGACCAAGCTCACGGAAGGCCAAACAAAAGTTCCAGTGGTCCGAAGAATGTCAAGACTCATTCAGGAAGCTGAAAGGAGCTTTGATCAACGCACCATATACTCGAGCTATCCCCACCCAAAGGAAATTCATTTTGATACGGACGCCAACGTGGACTTAGCTGTCCCATCTCAGATCCAGGAGGGACAGGAGAAGGTCATTGGTTATTTCCAGCAAGACGCTTAGCAAAACCAGAGCGCCAATACTGTGTCACCAGGCGAGAGCTGTTGCTGTTGTAAAGGGAGGGAGCACTTCTACAAGTACGTATGGAAGAAGATCTGTGAGAACTGACCGCAGCTCAAACGGCTCTTACAGTTCAAAAAATCCTGAGGGTCAAGTAGCACGTTGATCGAGAGACTCCAAGAATTCGATTTCGAGATCGAAATCGAGCCGCAACCAGCCATAAGAATGCAGATGCCTTGTCGCGAAGACCATGTCCAGATGATTGCTCATTGCCGACGAGCAGAAGAGAAAGAAGCAACACTTTGTAGAACCGCGGCAATGGATGACAACTGAAATGACAGCAAGATCCAGAAAGACCAGAGAGAGACCCCGACCTTTGGCTTAGCCGTCAGCTGGAAGAAGGGCAATCGAAGACCATCATGGCAGGAAGTCGCAGGTTACTCGCCGGCTGTTAAGTCCCATTGTAAATGGAACTCTCTTTATTCTGACAAGGGATCCTGAAACGTGTTGGAGGCCGATATTGTGGGGAAGACAGACGCCAAATAATTGTTCCCAGGAACAGAAGAGAGGAAGTGCTGCGGAAATCCATGATGGAGTCGCCGAGGACATCTGGGAGTGACGAAGACCCGCAGAAAGTGAGGCAACGGTTTTACTCGGGCTAATTGTCAGCTGAGTCCAGGACTGGTGCAGGAAGTGGCTGATGCGCTTGCAGCAATGGACCCTCGAATACGACCCAAGGCCCTGATGCGTCAGTACAACGTAGGCAGCCCGTTCGAGAGAATCGCCATTGACATCGCCAGCTCGTTCCCGCATCCGACCACGGGAATAAATACATCCTGTGGCAATGGACTACTTCAGTAAGGGCGGAAGCCATGCCCCTGCCCAACCAGGAAGCCATCACCGTCGCCGACGTCCTTGTGAAAGAGTGGATATGTCGATCGGTATTCCAATGGAGCTCCTCGGATCAAGGCAGAAATTTCGAATCCAACATTTTCCAAGAAATATGTCTACCGCTGAACATCCGCAAGACAAGAACCACGGCACTACTCCGCAGTCCGAGGAATGGGGAACGGATGAACAGGACGATCAACCCCCCTTGTCCGGTTTTTCTTGAACCATCAAAGAGATTTGGGACCGGTATTTAATTTTTCCTGATGGTATCGATCCGCGTAAAAGATTTCAACCGGTCAAACTCCCAGTATTATAATGGGCCGAGAACTGCGCCCGCTTGTGACCGGAAGTTTGGGTACCGCCAGGACAAAATGGGAGGGGGACTACGTCAGCAAACTTCGGCAGAGAATGACGACATCCACGATCGAGTCCGGTTGAACATCCAGAGTGCCAGCGATAAATGAAGAAGACCTGGGGACATCGGCGACGCTGAGATTTAGTTGATGACCTTGGGTTTTGGTTTTATAAAAACCGGGGACTATCAAAAAGTTGGGAACTCGTGGAAGGCCCGATAAAATCGTGAAAAGGATAAACGATTTCCAATCCATAACCCCCCGGAGGGAAACCCGGGGTCGTCCATTTCAAAAAGGTTGGCCCCACGCTGGAAACCATGCCCCGTTAAAACCCGCCACCGGAGGATGATATGACGTTCGAGAAGTTTATGTCCGTATTCAAACGGGGAAAGTTCTACGGGGTTACTTTTAGAGGAGTCACGAGATTTTCGAGGTGCCTGCTGACTACGCACCAGCGCACTGTGGGAAGTCTCGAAGTCCAGGGCAACGCCGTAGTTTTTCCAAAAATTTGGTAATTCCAAAACCCCGGGGCAAACCGGGTTGGGGGGTTTAAGTTGAAAAAGGCCGGGAAACATTTTACAAACCTAGTTACCAAGAGGCATTCCCAAGATAAACCGTCCTATGAAGAGGTTAAGAAGCCTCACCAAACTAAGAGATACTATGGTGGACCAGAACCCGGGATCTAGCACCCAAAATTGTCCTGTGGTATTGATGGGTTGCCCGGGTCGGAATACCCGGAGGGATTTTCGATCCAGCGGGTCGATTTTTTTTTGCGTAACCCTCTTCCACGCCCGACCGGAAGACGGAGTGTTACTCAATCGAACTTCACGTCAAAGGGAGTCGCGATATCGTCACACTCAAGGATGAAATTTGGGGCGAAATGTCTTTTAAGAAGGGAATGTAACGAACCGGGGCCCGGACCGTCGCCTCGGGTTGCCGCTCGAAGCGAAGGTCATCCCCAGATGTCTGAGAACAGTCCAGTCGCTCGGCCGGAAAAAACGGTCGATATTGGAAAAATTGAAAACCCGGTCGCCAACACCCGAATTGAAACATCGAGAATGTTAGGGAGATAAAAGGAACCTCAAGTGGAGTCGAAGCGAACGAGCCCAAAAGATCGACCCATTAAAGGGGCGAGTAAATAAATTGTTGAGATTAAGTGTTAAAAAATAAGTTAAACCGTTGTTATTTACGTTACAGAAGCAATGAATCGGGGATGCCATTCAATTTAAAGATAACAAAATGAGTGGGGAGAAAATTAGAAGGGGGGGCCCCCTTCCCAAAACGAGTGTGATGGAGGGAGAATTTCGAACACATGCTAAAAGGTGACAACATAACTCAACATTATTTGAAGTTTTTCAACATTGACTTTTACTTGGTTTGAAAAAAAATCATTAAATTGAAAAAATACCACTGAAAGGGTAATATTTTCAACTTTGTTGCGGATGGTACCCAATTGAAATGATGGTTCCAGGGCTGAACCGATCTGAACATTCACCGCAATTGCCAGATGATTTTGAACATTTTGAATGGATGAGTTCTTATGATACGAGCCAACAAAAAATGGTGAATTGGAACCAATTTGAAAAGCCCTCAATTATTAGCAGCCTTGTGTCACCCCCCCAAACCTACATATCACTGAAAAAAAAAAGGGAAGAGAAAGTGAAACGAGGAAAAATGGAGGAGTACAGCCGACGTTGCGCAATGATGGTTAAAGTCTACTTCTTCCAAGGCTAAAGGAAGGTCCAAGAAAAGCAAAATTTTAGGACATCATCATCATCCATACAAACCCGATTCCCCCTACCAATGTTCCCCTTCATTGAATTTTGTTGATCTTCTCCTAAGCCCCCAAAAAATGTAAGTTGAATGAAAAAAATTGGTGAAACGAGGCATCCTTTTATAAGAAAAGCCATCCTTTCTGTACGAAAAGGATCAAAGTTTGCAAGAGGAAGAAAAACCCTAAGATACCAGGAGCCTATTGCAATCATGAAGAGAGACTTTGGCAAAGTTGAAAATATATATGATTCTCTTTTACCGGCTTTTATGAGAGCGGAGAAATAACGATGATTTGCGCAAGAATGAGAGAAGGGTTAAGTTCCAAACACCAAAAGGGAAACCGGTCATGATTGACATACCAGAAGTGATAAAAGACTTGAAACGATGTATTTCAATGATAGCTGTTTAATTTAATAAATGCTTGAATTGAGTATTGAATTTCAACTATTGATTTGCAAATGATTTGTGGAGTTTGTTAAAGCAGAATACGGAGCTATTAAAATAAAAAAAAAAACTTTGAAGCATAAACAGTTTATTATTTGAAACATTACATCATATAAAAAATATTACAAAATGACATCCTTTGAGATCCATAAATTGTGTTCATTGGAAAAAACCCAACCATTTGACAAACATTTTTTTTTTCTTAATATTTCCCCCGGTCATGTAATTTTTTATTTTCAATTCCAGCTTCATAGAAGCAGCCTTGAATGGGATTTTATCCATGTCTTCGAGAATGATGTTGGTGGATATGTACCGTTGACTTTGAAGATTTGGGGAATAATTCCGTGAAGTTGGTTTAACCCTTTTTGAAAAATTTTTTTAAAATTTGCTAATGAACTAGGGTCTTAATTCGATTTTCCCCTTTTCCGGGATTTTTTTCAATTTTAAAATTGGTTTTAACATCGATTTTCCCCCAATGGATGTTTTTGGTTATATTTTTTAGTTATGATTGAAGGTTTCCCCCAACCATTTATTTTTTTATTCTTTAAAAAACCCTTTTGATCCTTTTTGGGATTGTTCAATTTTTAACTCTTTCAGCCATAGAATGCTTTTGAAAAACCAAAAGTAAATTTTTAAATTTTTGCTTCATCAATGGGTTTGCTTTTTAAAAATTTTTCCCATCTTTTGGACATGTTTTGGAAAATTTTTCGGCATTTCCCAAAACCCCATCTCCATGGCATCAGTTATATTTTCCCCCCGGTTTTTTTTTTGAGGGGTTTTGTCCACATTTTTTTGGGAAAATCGATGACCACTAAAATTTTATGATAACCTTTTTTTTAATTTTGGGGCATAAGTTAAATTTTTGCCAGATTTTTTTCCAAACCCCTTTGCCCTTTAGACAGTTGATTTTTTTTTTGAAGTTACAAGATTTGGCTTTATGAATTTTGTCCAAAAAAAGATTTTTTGATATTATTCCCCATTCTTCTTCCCTTCGTTGATATTGCAATGATGAAGCGATTGTTCAAAAATTTTTAAAATTTTAAAATACCTTCTTCATTTAGCCCCTATTATTATATGATCTCATTTTCCCCCCTTTGATGGATGCTTTCGAAGCAAATTAACAGTCGCAAACGCCCCCACTAACTCTTTTGGGGGTTTTTTCCCCATACATAATTTTCCCCTTTTGAAAAAAAAATTTTTTTAATTTAAAATTTTTCCCCCTTTCCCCGCCGTTTTGATTCAGAAGTGTTTTTGGGGAATATTTCTTTCAATAGGGTTTGATGATTCCCCTTTGATTTTCCCCTTTTTTTTTTTTAAAATTTTTATTCCATTTTGTTTTTCATTTTTTTTGTAAAAGCTTTCGAAAACCAAAAAAATTTCGATATTTTGTGTTTTAATTTTTTTGATCACCAACCCCGGGGGTCTTTGAGGAATCTCCAATTAATAAATCTGAAGCCCCGGGTATTGACGTAATTGCATAAAAACAACCCAAAAAAAGGAAATATTTCCATCATCAAAACGGTTTTCTAGATTTCCTTTTTAGTGTCTGTTTGGGGAAGGATCCCCCCCTCACCCCAAAAATTACATCATATGCACTCATTGCCATTTCAAATTTTTTTAAAAATGTTGTTTTAGCCCAAAACCCTTTTTTGGGGAAGATTCCAAACTTCGTGAACTGCCGATGAAGGGGTTTTTCTAATTTTGAAGTTTTTGCCCTTTTCCCCATCCATTCTTTGATGGTTTAATAATTTTACCCGAAAAGATGACCCCGGGGGAAAATTTTTTTTTCCCCAATTTGGGGAGTGTTGGTTAAAAATTAATCGAAAGGGTAGAGGTTTCCCCAAAATAAAAAGCAGAAGAAAGAGCTTGGGGAGTGGGGAGGGGAAAAAAAGTTTTTTAAAAGGGAAATTTTTTTCTTCCACATTTAATTCTGAGGAAATTTTAATTTTTTGTCAAAATTTTTTGGGTCGTTTGAACCAGTTGACGTTTCAAATCCATTTTTTTCCCACATTATCTCGCAAGAGATTTTATCTTTTTGATGACGAGTTTATTGTATGCCTTTTTAGGAAAACCGATGAATGTTAAAGTTTTGGGGAAATTTAGATATCAAGGGTATGGAAAAAAATAAAATCCTTTATACCGGGCCACCAAATTTTTTGTTTTTTCATCAATGCCCTAAAAAATTGATCTCCCAACCCACGCCATCATTTAAAAAATTCCCCTTTTAATGTACATCGGGCGAGAGGATCGAAAAATTTTGATGTAAGTTCACCCCTTTTTCGGGGTTTAAAATATGACGAGGGGTTTGGGTTTTTTTTAACCAGCGGGGTTTAAACCTGAATAGGTTTTGGGGAAGATAGAAGAAAAAAAATCTTTATGGCGCCCCCCACAAAAAAAAGGGGGGATAAAAACCTTTTTTCTTTAAAATCAATTATCAAAAAAAAAACCAATTTGGTTTTTTAAAACAGAGGGTTAAAAATGCCCGATTTTTACTGAATGGAAAAACCCCAACCTTTTAAAATTTGGGGTTTCCCCCATTGCGAAAAATTTCCCCTTTCCCCGATTCAACGACTTTGAATAGAGGTAAACGTTTGAAATGCAATCCCTTTTGTTTTGCAGAGGAACATGGCATTTTCTTTCCGCAATTTGAGGGCCGATGATTAGCGAGTAAAAAGTATGGGAAAGGGTCATCCCCCTACCGAGCCCGCCCCATTTAATCCAGTCCCGATTTCATCCAAATTTTTCTACTGCAAACTCTTTTTGGGTTTTGAAATGCGTTGTTTGACGGTTCGACACTTTTAAAAAGCAAGATGGTTTTTTTCTTTTTTAAAAGTCTACCACCCCCGGAGCAGACGTTAAGAGATCAATTAAAAAAAAAAAAGGCCGGGGGATTTTAAAATTAAAAAAATAAATTGCCGTTTGAATTGCTTTTTTCCGGGGGGATATCAATATTGTGGCCCCGGGAATCCCCCCCAAAACGATTGGAAAAGCCAAGGACCAATAAATTGATGGGGTTTTTTAAAAAAAACACAAAAAAATTTCCCCCGGGGAATCTCACGATATTAAGGGGTGACTTTGGGGGAAAAAAACCCTTTTCAGTTTGGGGTGGGGGAAAAAGAAGGACGGGATTCGTGGGAAACCCCCCCCTACCCGTCACCAAAAATAATAAGGGGGGCTTTCCCGGTAGGGGGGATGTAGACAACCCCAAACAAGGGAAAAAAAAAAATGGAAAAAGGGGGGAAAAAAAACCCGAAAAGAGCATTTTGAGCGGAATTTTGAAAAGTTGGGTTTTTTAAAAAAAACCGAGGAATCAATTCGTGACAAAAAAGAAAGATCCAAAAAAATGGCGTTGGGCAAGCATAAATTTTTTAAAAGGGGGGAGGCGGAAAAAAAAAAAATTCGCACACCCGCATAATACCTACCCCGGGGAAAATTGGGGAATTTTTTCCATTGTTTCCAATTTTGCCGGATTTTTCCCGATTTGGGAGTTTTGGTGCTGTTGCAGGTATAAAAGGGGTATAAATTGGCGGGGAGCAGAAACGATCTGAAAGAGGTTAAACATCATAACAGAAAGATGGAGGCGATAGCTTTGGGGAAAAAAAAGGGATTTTCCCCCAAACCAACGAAAAAGGCCCCCTTGGGGATTTCCCCCCAAACCATATAAAAAAAAACTAATTGATGCCCTAATTTTTAAACCCCCTTTTTTCCCGATATCGATCTGACATTTTTCCCAAAAATTTAAAAAAATTTTTTTTAAAATTCCATTGGAAAAAACATCCCCAAAAATTTTTTGGTGGACCCCGGGGCGGGGGAAAAAAATTTGGGGGCATACGGGGAAAATTAGGAGCTGAAAACATTTTTCCCCACAGTTTTGGGGGTTTTTCTCCCACCAGTGGAGTTAAACCATTATTTTCCGGGGTATACATGCAGCCAAAAAACCTTTTGTATAATTCGAACGTGAGCAGAAAAAAACATTTAAAAGGGGGCACTTTTTTTTTAAGCTTTCCAACACACAAAAACCCCCAAAGGATTTAAAACCCCAGAAATGGATCGAGGGCTTTAAGAGAAGGGGGATTCCCCCATCGAATTCAAGATTACGCTTTTTAAAAAAAAAAAATTGAAAGGGGCAATTTTCAAAGCCCAAAGAGGCGCGATTTTTGTGCACCCAATTTGGGGAACGGTTTTGGGGGGAAAACCCCCAAAACTTCAAGAGGATATTGATATTTTAAAAAATAAAATTCTTTTAACATCATAGGGGAAAATTTTCGGTTGGAAAAATCAAATTAGGTTTAAAATTTTTTTGGGGCCCAAAACCCCAAAAAAATTCTGTTGTTATTGCCCTCGATGATTGTAATATTTTGGGCCCCCAAAACTTTTTAATTTTAGACCTTAATTCCGCCGAGAAAACGAAAAAAAATTTTATCCCATGTGTTTGGGAAAACAATAAAATGATTTAATATCAAAGAATTTTAAAAAAGTCATGTCAGAAAAAATTTGAGCCACAAGCCGTTGGGGCCAGTGTTTGATGCAGACTTCTACCCACCCATTGAGCGGATAAGAATAGCCGTTATGGATTGGGGGTTTTTGGGTTCTTGGGGGCAACATTAAAACCCAAAAATCACGGAAACAAACAACTTGGAAAACCTTTTTTTCCCGCAAAGAAAGCCCCCTTTTCAGTCAAGGGGTTTTTTTAAAGTATATAAAAAAAAACCCAAGGGATAAGGGGGGTAAAGAAATAAAAAACTTTTTTTCCAACGAGAACTTGAATTCACGATTTCATCACGAAAAAGGGGACACCCCCCCGGGGGAATTATTCCCCCCCTTGAGCAAACAATAATACATTCAAAATGAGAATCTATGTTGAACCTTGGGGAAACATGAAAAAAACAATAGGGGTCCTTGTTAAAATTAGAAAAGAATTTAAACCCAAATGTCTCCTGTGAGGGGTTGGGAAACCCCGAGGGGTTTATTCCCGATTGGGGTTTTCCCAAACATTTCAGGGTCATACATAAAAAAACGAAGAGAACCATATCCTTTTTTTTTTATCTGGGGGTTTTTGTTGGAGCCTTGGGTTATAATATAACAAAAAAACCCCAAAAACAATTTATAGCCCATCCCAAAGCCCGTTCATCGACAAAATTACTCTGGGGGATTTGGGGCATCGAAATAATCTCATTGATTTTGGAGGGGAAAAAAATTTTTTTAAATTTAATTGAAGAAAAAATTTTAAGGGGAAGTAATGGTTTTCACAACAAAAAAAACAGTGAATACGAAATATTTTCACCCAACAAAAAACGTCATCCTCCCCAAAAAACCAAAAAAAAAGCCGAAAAGGGAAAAGGCCCCTTTCCCCGTTTATGCGAACGGAAAAATTTACTTTTCACAAAATTTAATTTTTTTAAAAACCCAATTTGGGCCAAAATTAAAAAGGGCCCCGGGCCCCAAAATGACAAGTTGAATATTTTCAATGAACCAGTGGTCGATCATTCCCCCCCATAAAGTCTGCACGAGCAAAACCCTTTTTTAAACCGGGTAGGGTTTACCATTTTTCAAGAATTCTTTTTAAATGGGAATTCAATCAAAAAAACAAGATGTAATTTTTAAATTGGGGCAGTTTCATTTTACGGGGAAGGGAAAATTAAACCAAGTGAAGTGAACAAAGTATTTTCTTTCCAACAATGTTTTTCATTCCTTTTCCCGATGAGACCCCCTGAAATGGTGGTGAGGTTGCAGTTTTTCGAAAACCAGGCATAAATCCAAATGAAGAATATGGTTTCTTTTAATCACACCCCATTTTACAACTGGAGGGGGGCTTTCCGAAAAAAACAACACATCTT
The DNA here is from genome assembly GCA_018342105.1 of Gonioctena quinquepunctata. Taxonomy (NCBI): domain Eukaryota; kingdom Metazoa; phylum Arthropoda; class Insecta; order Coleoptera; family Chrysomelidae; genus Gonioctena; species Gonioctena quinquepunctata. Next base: position 30,151 of record JAFIRS010006332.1, read on the forward strand.
TGGGGTGCACCCAGTCATTTATTCAGGGAAAAAATTCCCCTAAAAAAATTTGATGGTTTTCCCGGGGGTTATAAGAAGATATTTCGAAACAAGAACTGTTTTTTATTATAGCCCCGCCCCTTTTGAATTCATATATTGAGACGTTGATCCCCTTTTGGAAATTCAAAAAATTAAAAAGGAAAATAAAACATGTTGTCCCCGATGACAAGCAGAACCCCAAAAATTTATTCAGAGAATAAAAAAGGGTTTTGAAAAAAAAACCCCAAGGGTTTTTCAAAAGGAAAATTTTTAGGGTTCCCCTTTTTTTTGCACACCCAAAATGGGAATAAAACAACCAACACTTTGGAAACCCCCGGTTTCCCTAATTAATTTTGGTTTTTTTGGTACCAACGACCCCAAAAAAGAACATGGGGTTTACAAAAATTATAAATGAAACCCAAAAAACATCCAAATTTTAACTCCACCCCTAGAGCGTTGAATCTGACTTTGATAGGAAACTATACCCCGTCACCCACTATGCAAAAGAGGACTCTCAAAAGATTTTGAAAAAGATATGAGTGAACCTTTATGGATTTTTAAGAATTTTAAAAAAATCCCCTTTTTATCTTTGGGGTTTCCACATCAACCGAGTCCCACAAAAATCATTACGGGGCACATAAGGTTTTTTAAAAAAAGAAAACTAAATTTCCAGCCTAAAACCCCCCGCCCCCAAATTTTACATGAAAAACCTTCCCCTTACTTTTAAAAAAGCTTTTTTAGGCCCGTCTGTAACCCATTTTGAAAGTTCAATATTTTTTTTTTTCCCATACCCAAAATTTTTTAAGATATCAAAATGTTTAGGGAAAAAAAAACAAGATTTTTTAAATATAGGTTTTTTTTTATACCCCAAAATTCCTGTTTATATTATCATCATATTCATATATATTGATATTTCTCGATGATGTCATCAGGTGGGGAAGGTAAAAGGGTGTGGGAGAAATCCTTAAAAAACCAAATTTGATAATTGCTCCACAAAATTTTTTTTCAAGTTGGCCCCCTTTTTTACTAAATTTTTACAAAGATTGCCCCCTTTTTACGAAACCCCGGGGGAAAAAAGTAATTTTGGGGTTTCATCTTCATCGAAGCAAAAATTCAAATCATAGACTGTAGTTTGGGGACATTTTTTACTCAAGGTTTTAAGGGGAGGAGTTCATTTCCCCCGGGGGTTTTATTGATGTCCACTGCTTGTCTAACATTGACTTGAGTAATGCATCCACATATTGAAAAAAAAAACGAAAAAAAAAAATTTTAAATATTCCATTGATATTCAAAAATTTTTTTTTAAATTGAGAAAAAGTGGGGGCTCCAAATATATTTACTTCTAATTTTAAAGTTATTTTTTAATGGAGAAATATCTATATTCAACATAAAATCAAAAATATCCTAACTATTAACATATAAACAATATTATCATTTAAAAAAGTTGAATTCTACTAGAGGTCGAGTTTTAAACTCCCTGCTACTTGTGGACTTTTGGGGCCCAAAAAAGTTTTTTTATTTGAAATCTGGGGAACATTTATACCGGGGATCGTCCGCATTGAATTCATCCGGGGAAAACTTTTGACAGCCATGATTTGAATAAAGGGATCATTATCATCAAGTAATGTCATCAGAATAGACTTTTCCCTACCGGTTATGCAAATGTCATACCAACTATGTTGAAAAAACCGGGGGGGGAATGATGATATTGGTTTTTTGTTCCTCCCCTTTCAATTATTGAAGAATTGATTCTTTCAAAAAACCCCAACTTTTTGGAAAAAAAAGACATAGTAAGACTGTAAGGGGAAAAAGGATTTTTTTACCTCATAAAAAAAAAAACTCACTGAATTGAGAAAAATTGATCATTCACTCTGATGATATTTTTTAACATCTATTCCCCCTCAACGACTCCAAAATTTTTATAAGAGACATCCCCACCCCATTTCCAGGGGGATGGGGTGAAGGTCATTGCGCACTTGGGCCCCCAACACACTCATCAATACCGCAGTTCAATTTCAGCTCTCTCTTAGGGTTTTTGCCCTTGCTTTGGGGTGCAAGGATTCATGAAGGTCATGACTACACAGAATATGCCCTACCCCACAGCTTCAGCGGTTCCCCAAAAAAAAAAATCCAAGATCAAATCTTAAGGGTTTTTTCCCAAACAACCCAACATCAAAAAACAAGGTCAAATTCAAAGTCAAACTTTTTAAGTTATGAATCTCAAGGTCAAACTCAAGGGGAAACCATCTAATCTCAAAGTCGACGAAACCCAAATTAAAAAACAATGACAAACTTCAAAATAAAATTTTGTCCCCAAACACACACACATTCCCCAAAACCCCCAACCATTCAAGGTCACACGTGATCATAGTGGTGGGGAGACCCAGAACCGGCTTTAACTCCTACCGTTAATAAAAATTTTTGCTCCCCATTTAAAAAAAAAGGGGTTTTTTATTTATAAATAATTAAACTCAACTTTTTTGGTTTTTATTAAACTAAGAAATTTCCCCCACTTCATTTTCTTAAAAAAAAAAGGGGATCTGAAAATTTCACGTGATTTTTGGGTTTTTGGGAAAAACAATTAAAAACCCCTCCCCAAAAAACCCTTTTTATCAGAGGAAACGATTTATACCCGTAGTTAAAAAAAATTTTAAAAAATGCGCAACCTTGAAAAACCCTCGGGGGTTTTTGTTAAAATTTTTGATTTGATTTAGATTTATTTTGAATAAATAAGATTAATCTGCGCAGGTTAAAAGTTTTTTTCAACTAAAAAATTTGTAGGTCAACGTGACAACCATGCTCCAAAAAGTTTAAGAAGGCTAAAGAGATATCTGCATCATGGTATCATTCGGTTGTTGAACGTGGTTGTGTGCGACTAGCGGCCATAGAATTGTAATTATAATATACTGACTAGAACGCGCTTAGTCTGCGCACCCGAATTTCGTGGCACCCTTATGCGATAGGCAAAGAGGACACCAACAATGAAAAAAAGTATGACTTCAAGGAGTATTATTACATGCGTGCGACGAAGTTATAACAACTGAACGTATGACGGTAGTATTTATATCATCTATTTGGTAAACATAACGGCGTTGTTTGTTGGCACTTTATAAGCGTTGCCAATCATACCAATTTTCTTTAATTTCTGTGTTCGGTTTGGATGCGTCTTGTACTTTGTTTTCGGTCTTTTGTTATAGTGATCATAGTGGATAAATTAAAAACTGTTATATATAATGAAGTGTTACATTAGTTTGTAGTAGGTAATGATATGCGGCCATGCTTATTTATACATATCGCCTTTCAGTGGTCCATAAAGTAACTTACATTCATTATTAGCCAAATAAAACAATATCATTGAAAATTCCCCGAAACAGGTCGATTTTTATTTTAATTCTACCGCTCTTCAAATAATAACTAATATACAGGGTGATTCAATTTCGAGTGATGACGTCATCAGCGGCTCTTTACTAAATAAACAATCTCTAATTTTTTTTATATGAGTTAACCTGTTGAGCTGATTCCAAAATATATCACAAGCTGCGTCAAATCATAGAGGGTGGGCAACACACAAAAGGTGTTTTAAAATTTTATTAGAAAGTTATACGATACTGTATTTCCTACAAAAAAAACGAAATGAAGAATAAAACACATTAAGAATTATTATATGAAATACGTAGTTATGCAGCTACTGGATACACTACCAAAGTTAATTCTAAATGTTGCGGTAAGTGCCTCTATGTTCTAAATTATTGGCTATTTGAATATCAGGAAAAAAGCTGGGCCAAATCAGGAATTAATGTATTTGTAAGAAACTAGATGCCGACAAAAATTACGTCTCTGTCTTGTTGATGATTTTCATTAACTGTAGGCCTACCTTGGTTTTATGCATCCTCACGTGTCCTAATTCTCTGTATTTTCGCTCTTATTCTGCTTACAGTAGATTGTGAAATAGGTTCACTATTGGGTGCATTTCATGGAATAATCTGTATACTTTGTTGATTCCGCATCATATCGCTAACACCAATCATAATTTAAAATTTCAATCATTTCCTTCAGATAAAGGCATTTCAAAAAAACAGTTTTAATATGATTCATTTCAAAGCGCCAACTATACAGAATTAAACAATGGCAAAAAAAATATTCTCAAACAAATGGTAAAAATATACGGTATAGTCGAGAGGCAAAGACTAATATAAAAAACTTTTTAACAAAAAAATTAAACCGACGAAAACGGAACTGAAAAGTAAAGAATAAAAACCTCCTAGTCCCATTAACTAAGCTCCTTAACTAACGTAAGTAACTAATTCCTTGGAGGCGCGCCAAACAACAAGTTGGTGGGTAGCGTAAAACGATAGAATGATACGGTGACATTCTGATAATTTTTTTGAAGTAATTCAATGATCTCGCTGATTATCTGCTCATGCCGACTGAAATTAGTTACTTACATTAGTTTTAGGAGCTTAGTTATCAAGACTAAGGAACTTCATTTTATTTTTGATTTTCAGTTCCGTTTTCGTCGGTTTAATTTTTTTGTTAAAAAAAGTATTTATTTTAAATTTTTGTGGCTTCGAAATATACTAATCACTACCTACTTAACTTTTAAGATTAATTCCAAAATACTTACCTAATTCTTACCAACTAATAATACGATTATCTACTTCTAACTATTTATTGATATATAATATAAATTTTTATTTTTGATAGTTCTGTAAGTCATTTCATCACTTTATATAAGTCCATCCTTCCAACGTTATGCAACTAGATTTAATGAGAACGAAAATAATGACAATAGCGATCTGTCACTAACTATATATGTGTGCCAAATTGTTCACAAGTGAAAATCTAATCATTCCCTATTTTTCTAAACTAGGTGATTTCTTAATTCATTCCGAACTCCAAATATGATCAACTATGAGGTACACCCTAGGGTAATAAAAAACCATCCAAATCGGAAAACCCAGTACAAAGTTATGCCTGATAGAATCGCTTAACGATCAAAATTCAGAGGGTGAACGATATTTCCATTTTGCTACCTCTTTAGAGTGGTTTTTTTTCAAATTCAAATAGACCAACTTCGGAGTATGCCCTATCCAATGAAAAAAAGAATCATCGAATCGGACTCTTCTGTAGAAAGTTATGTGGTCATTATTAAAAATATACGCGTCGACCCTAGAATCTCCTCCTTAACCGACGAAACCAAAAAGGAGGAGGTTCTCTAGTCGACGCGTATATTGAATTTTTTTGGTTTCGTCGCTTGGATAAATACAATGTTAAAAATATACCTCAGAGGGCAGTGTCCAGTGTCCAGTGTCCAGTGTCGAGAAGCTATTTAACTTTCTTTGGCGATAGGCTCACTAGCCTTTTCAAGCTACTATATCCTGGCACTTTATTCCAGTGAGATTTCATTTCATGTTTCCTAGCCTTCGGAAACTCTTCTTATGACTTAAGAGATTCCACAGAAGGTTTTTTCCTGGACAGGAAATTGTGGCTGTTTTTATTCTTTGGCGAGGCAATCTGTTTCTTTGTTATCTCTGAACCCCATGATTCAAGTACCCACATCAAATGTGACCCTTTAACTTTATCATCATTTTCAAACATTATGTAATAGTAATAAAAAATCTTTGATAGAAATACCTCATTCAATTATAAGGATATATAAAACATGTCTCATATATTGTCATGTCTATTGTCTAGAATTTTAAAGGCTAGAAGCTCAGTGGTATTTTGTGATAAGCAGATTATGAACTCAGAATCCAAAACAAACACACAACATTTTATTACAATCATAAATATATAATATAATTTCTACACCTGCTGACATAACGCTGCCAGAACGGCAGCTCAAGAATAGAAACTACATTTCACTCCTTAATTCGGCTTCCAGCTCTTCTTCAGGGGGGCACATCACTCGACTCATGACTTGTGGCACCCTATCCAATGAAAAAAAGAATCATCGGGAAACGGACTTTCTGTAGAAAGTTATGGGGGTCATTTTTAAAAAAAACGCGTTTATCCTTTTGGGGAATTTCCCCCTTTTAAACCCACGAAACCAAAAAAGGGGGAGGTTCTCTAGTCGACGCGTATATTGAATTTTTTTTGGGTTTTTGCTTGGGTAAATACTGTTAAAAAAAATACCTCAGAGGGTTTTCCAGTGTCCAGTGTCCAGTGTCGAGAAGCTATTTTTCCCCTTTTTTTGGCGAAAAGGCTCACTAGCCTTTTCGCTTTTTCTTTATCCTGGCACTTTATTCCAGTGAGATTTAAATGTGGCCCATTATACAAAAAGTATCCTTACACACTACACTACCTGAAAGTAAACAATTCCAATTCCTCACCCACTAATGAACAGAGTGATTTTTAAAAGAACAAACTCAGGAATAAGCTAAGCAAGATTTCAAATCAAAGAGATGGAAAACGCATAGATACCGACAAAACACTGAAAATAATTTCATAAAAGATGCTGCAGATGTCATAAATTAAGTTCTGACATTAAGCGAGAAAAAGACAAACTTTTTTGGACGGCGCCATCTACCACAGAAGCTCTGTTGAAGTAACAGGTGGTGTCCCTCAATCTAAACAATATCGAATCAGTTCATTCACCAGGGTTTTTAGACATCTTAGTTCAAGCTTTATTTTGACGTACGTCAAATTATGTGAAACAACTTCACCTAATAAAATTATATCGTCTTCGAATGTGAATCTCAATCTTTTTTTCCATTTTTCTTCAGACATTGTTTCACCAGAAAAATGAACTTATGAAAAGAATCACACTATTGTTCGTTAGTTGGACGCATAAGTGACACGTGGACGAATAAATTCTTCACAATATTGTTGGGGTAGGAAATATACCACCACCAAATGAACCTGCTTTATTTGTTTTTGAAAATATATAGACGAGCAGTGCTTAACAACTTTAGATTTTCAACTGGCGACAGATGTATGACAGAAAAAAACACAAATATGTCAAAATAAAGGAACTTTTAATAAAAGGTTCTTGGCCTTTATTTAAATAAAGTAAGGGATGTCCGTATTTTAGATTGAGGATATCCTCAGAGTCGGACACAATGCGCATGCGTACATGTCAAAATAAAAGAAACTTTATTAAAAGAACTATAGAATAACTCTCTATTATTCATCCGAACATCCTTTTCAATGAAAATACCCACGTATGGTTCGAGAATAGTAGCCCAGTGAACTATTTCCATATTTGTCATATGCAATTCTTTACATATGTATGGGACAAGGTCAATACAAATTACCTAAAACCTTTGGAGTAGCATGAGTATAGGATTGTTTAGGAAACATGATGCAATGATTATAAATAAATAGATTTTTTTAAATGTAATTTTTTAAGCGAAATGGATAAAAGGATATTTTTCTTATTTTTACTCCAAGGAGTCTCCATGAAAGTTTCCTATGATGTGAGTAACAAAAAAATCATATTTTCATTATATTTTAAGTAGACTACGGGAGGAAACAAAGATAGCCTTGGAAACAAGACAAATTAATTGTTTTTTCATGAAAATTCGATGGAAAAGGACCATGTGTAAAAACCATTAATGATTTGTTTTTCTTCTCAAATTCATCTCAACCTTTGCAGGGAAACATTCATAATAACCATATCAGGCATTAATAAATGCAATGAGGGTGAATTTATCTATCTGTATCAGATTTATATGTCCAGATACAAAATGGAATAACTCGGAGGGCACCCTCTCCACATCAGTAGACTTACAAACTGTGAAGGTAAGATTAAACGAAAAAAAGCAATCCTGCATATCAATTCAAAATACACTTCTCTTTAATTCAGGCGATGTCAAAGCAGAAAAGGGAAAGGCAGGATTCATATGGATAAAAATTCCATGCATCCAAAATTGGGTCTTGCGTTTATGAGGATTTGTGTGAATTTGGAGAATCCGAAAATGATGTGTGTCCCAACAATTTTTGGGAAAATAATGTACCATGTCGATGTCCAATCCCCGGTAAAGAGACATTTATATTTGATCTCTCAATTTTTTTTAAGATTACTGAAACGTTTTGGAAAGAATTAATCAACGAAAATCGTGGAAATAAATTTTTTGTACTCAAATGTATTTCCTTGTAGGCGCTTGTGAGCTATACATTTTATAGTTTTTAGCAAATTTTTATTTTTGCAATTGGAATGTATAAAAATTCTGACAAAAAAATACGAATAATATATAGAAAAATGAAAAAAAATCCCAGCTACATTTGAATGCATTCATTGTTGTATACAGTTGACTTATTTGGAAATATGAACAGGGTGTTCATAAAATCAGAAGCGGAATCATCTGCTACTGAAAAATAAACTTTTAGTCACTATCTTCCATTGTTCAAGATAACCTCTTGGGATATATTCACGTTGTGTATTTTTTTGCGCAAATTTGTTGATTTGGCAAACATTTTCACGCAATTTTTTTTTCGCGCGTTTCTGTGTCGTTTTGTGGGAACTTTGTGTATTTTTGTGCAAATTCGAAGGGTTTTCGCGTGGTTTTGCACAATTTTTTGCATGTTGGTGAGGTTTCTGTTAATTTTGTCCAACAGGTTGGTTATATATAACTAATTTTGACGGATTATACATTCTGTTGGAAAAAATTCCGGACATATATTACGATGGAAGGTGTTGATTCAAACAAATTCTATTTTGTGCTGGGAAAATTATAGTTATGTAATTTTTGCGAGTTGCCGGTTATTTTTGCGCAAATTTGTTGGTTTTTGCACAAGTTTGAGGGTTTACATGAAATTCGCGTTTTTTGCGCGTTTGTGTATTTTGCGCAAATTCGGGGAGTTTTGCGTGTCTATAGCGCGTTTCCGCTTGGTTCTGCACAATGTTTTGCATGTTGCTGAGGTTTCTGTTGATTTTGTCCAACAGGTTGGTTATATATAACTAATTTTGACGGATTATACATTCTGTTGGAAAGAATTCCGGACATATATTACGAACAAATTCTATTTTGTGCTAGGAAAATTATAGTTATGTAATTTTTTTGCGAGTTTTCGGTTATTTTTTCCAAAATTTTTTGGTTTTTTTTT
>JAFIRS010006333.1:0-39215 GCA_018342105.1 Gonioctena quinquepunctata
CTTTTTGGCCCCCATCAGTACGGGAGTGTCAACCAGCCAAAGGTCCAAAGAACTCTGGCTGAAGTGGGACACAACGTAAACAAACCATCATCGATCTTGTAACACCTATAGGTACGCCGGAAAAGATAAACTTTAACTGGCGGTACCTAGTGACAGAAAGAAACACTCCGAAAATCTCCCACCTCGATAGGTTTCTAAATAACAGATTCCTTCTCAGTAGGAGTGGCAAGCCCGTCTAGCATATAGTGAGAGATAAGTGCCATGTGAAGTGAAATGAATAGAAAAATCGAATTTAAACGGTTTTCTTCACATAAAGGATTCAATATAAAATTGAACCAGAGAAAGGTAGATCTCAGGTGAAAACAACTACTTTCCTGGCAAATACCACGCAGAACGTTGAATGATATTCACCTGAAAATCCATGCATACTTCCATATAATATCAATGGACATTGAATGCAAATGCTTCTTTCTGATAAGCTCGATTATGTTTAATTCATGTCGTGTTCACCTAACAATCCGCATACCGGTTTCAGGCTTCTTGGCCCTCATCAGTATGGAGTAGTCAACCAGCCAAAGGTCCAAAGAACTCTGGCTGAAGTGAGACACAACGTAAACAAACCATCATCGATCTTGTACACCTATAGGTACGCCGGAAAAGATAAACTTCAACTGGCGGTACCTAGTGACAGAAAGAAACATTCGAAAATCTCCCACCTCGATAGGTTTCTAAATAACAGATTCCTTCTCAGTAGGAGTGGCAAGCCGTCTAGCATATAGAGAGATAAGTGCCATGTGAAGTGGAATGAATAGAAAAATCGAATTTAAACGGTTTTCTTCACATAAAGGATTCAATATAAAATTGAACCAGAGAAAGGTAGATCTCAGGTGAAAAACAACTACTTTCCTGGCAAATAACACACAGAACGTTGAATGAAATTTACCTGAAAATCCATGCATACTTCCATATAATAACAATGGACATTGAATGCAAATGCTTTTTCTGATAAGCTCGATTATGTTTAATTTGTCGTGTTCACCTAACAATCCGCATACCGGTTTCAGGCTTCTTGGCCCTCATCAGTACGGAGTAGTCAACCAGCCAAAGGTCCAAAGAACTCTGGCTGAAGTGAGACACAACGTAAACAAACCATCATCGATCTTGTAACACCTATAGGTACGCCGGAAAAGATAAACTTTAACTGGCGGTACCTAGTGACAGAAGACAATATAACTCACGTATTATTCAAAACGAAAAAACAAATAAAAAATATATTTTCTGCTTTGCTCCAAAATCTTACATGCGCAATATAAATATCAAATTCCACAACGCTCATGAGCTACAGATACCCGAATAATTTCAAAGACCAAACGGAGCTGCCGTTGAATGAGGGACTACCAAACCAGAGGTTCAATTCTCAAACGATCATATTTTTTTCATATTTTATGTTTGAGGTGAGTACAGCATTTCAACACTGTTCATTCTATTACTCGATTGTCCAGGTTTTTTTCAACTCCGAATGTATTTCGATATGGAGATTTAGATTGTTTATATTTGTATATTTTCGTCACGTAAGGAATAATTGTTCTGTTCCCTCCATGGTTCCAGATGATCAAATTAATCAATTAATATCGAGGTAGTAGAATATGTTGCTAGGAATCTCATGTATCCACCATTTTGTGTTTTTTATCAATATTTTTCTCTTTGAAAGTGGAAGTTTTCTTTTCCATCATTAAACCATGCAATACTATACCTATATATCCTTTTTCCAATTTTATTTTATTCCTGATAATACTATGCGTTATATTATATCAAATTGACGTGCCACATATTCAATGTGAATCATTAATGCAACTTGGGCATACAAAAAACATAAGAAATTATGTCCAAAAACGGATAAAATCATATGAACACACGGTATATAGAAATATAAAAAAAAACAGAAATACCTTCTACGTATTACCACTCAACGATAATATCCGACTTGTATTCGCGTATATATCCTACCGCTCATGTATCATTTTGAATTTTTCGCAAGCAGTTCGGATGGTTTTGTACACCTTCGTAATCGTATGAGCAAGGGCTAGACGCTTGTCACACAGACTCTGTATCTGATATTGTCCAATATCCAGCGTGAACAGAGTGATGGTGTTTTTAGCTAGATATTAGGGAAAATATATGTTTTAAACTATCCACTAGAATATATATTTTTTTTTATCATGAAATTTTCTCATTGGTACCTACTATACCGTTTGTCATCTATTCATCATTGTTCCTTGCTCTTAATTTATGATTCAGAGTGTTTACTCCAATATCAGTGTTATAGTTTTCTTCACATGCATCAATTAATATCTATACCAAATGAAAGGAACGTGTTCATGGACCTATTATTTAGCAGTGATGATAGTTTGAAAGTATGCAGGGCACATGACAAACTATTTGAAGATAATTATTACCATATCTCGTATAGCTGTTCATTGAATACAATCACTTCACCTAACAAATCACTTAAAACAGAGGATTATTATTATGATTTTCGAAATGCTAATTATATCGGTCTCAATAACTTCCTTGCCTCTACTGACTGGAATAATGAACTCAGCTCTGATGAAGTAAACGATGTAGTCCTAAAATTTTATGAAATTATAAATACGGGTATAGCTATGTTTGTACCTTTCAAAAAATTTAAATCATCTTCATTTCCAAAATATTTCAACTCTGAACTAAAATATTTAGTAACACAGAAAAAAATTATGCACAAACAATATTTAATATAAAAAAATGCAAATTATTATCTACAATTTTCACAATTGAGGGCTAGATGCAAAGGACTATCAAAAGCTTGCTTCAGGACCTACATCTCTTCAGTCGAACTTGATCTGCTGAATAATCCTAAACATTTTTGGAAATATCTAAAAACTAAAAATAAATCACATGATCTTCCAAATAAGATGCAATTTAGAGACTAGTCTGCATCAGATGGTGATAATATTGTTAATCTGTTTGCAAAATTTTTCTCAACAGTGTATGCGGAAGCCGAAATTCATGATCCGAACCAAGTACCTTCACCAACTAATCACTACATTCCATGTCCGTCTTTATCTTCAACAGAAATTTATGGCAAAGTCAGTTCTCTTTCCAATAAATTTACAGTTGGACCTGATGGAATACCTAATATTCTCTTGAAAGCATGTGTTTGCACGCTGTCTGCACCGTTACTCAACATTTTTAACCGATCCTTACATTCAGGATCCTTCCCTGACTCATGGAAGGATACATTCATTATGCCAATTTTCAAATCTGGTGACAAAAGTTTGATAAAAAACTATCGAAGTGTATGTATTCAATCATCCATTCCTAAATTGTCTGATAGCCTAGTTCATTCCCATCTAAGCTGGCTGTGTAAGAATATATTAATAAATGAACAACACGGTTTTCGGCAAGGCAAATCCACAGTCACTAACCTTGTTCTGTACCAAAATCAAATTCTTAAAGCTTTGGAGAATAAATGTCAAATGGATGCCATCTTTTCGAAAGCATTTGACAAAGTCAATCATTCACTTCTGATTCACAAGCTGAAACTTATTGGGTTTAATGAAGATCTACTGAAATGGATCAATAGCTTCCTGACAGGACGAAGGCAAACGGTGAAGCTAGGAAATTTGGTTTCAGATGAAATTATTGTATCCACTGGTGTGCCACAAGGTGCCCATTGTTTCCCCCTTTTGTTCAATCTATCTGTGAATGAACTTGGCATTTCAATTGTAAGTAGTTCCTTTGTAATGTTTTCAGACGACTTGTAAATGTATAAAGTTATAATCTCTGATTCTGATAGACTGAATCTTCAAACTGATTTGGATAACCTAACAAAATGGTGCGATCATAATTTACTGCATTTGAATATAAAAAAATGCAACCACATAAGATTTTACAGAAAAAACAAAAAAGTCGATTCTACTTACTACATAGATAGGATTGAACTTAACTCTACAAAATGCATAGAAGATCTTGGTGTTCTACTCGACTATCAACTCAACTTCAGTGAACACATAAATACAGTCTGCACCAAGTCATCTAAAATGTTGGGATTTGTATTAAGAAACTGCCATGACTTTTCTGTTCCCACAGTCAGAACCGTTTACTGTGCACTCATAAGATCGCATCTTGAGTACGCAAGTATTGTCTGGTCTCCTATCTATTCTGTTCATAAAATTGCTTTGGAGAGGATTCAAAATTAATTTTTAAGATTCTGTTCCTATAAACTACATCAACCGGTTGAAGATCATGAATACTCATCCTTACTTCATGATCTGAATTTATCGAAACTAGAGAAAAGAAGAACTACTTCTGATTTGTGCTTTATCTTTAAGTTAATGAATGGATTGATTGTTTGCAATGAGTTTCTTGAACTTGTTAAATTGAATATACCTTACAAACAACTAAGAAATTCTGATACATTTCTAGTAAATGTTCACAGTACTAAAATACTCCTCTAGATAGATCGTTAGATATTATGAACAAGCAGAAAGTCTATGTTTTTGGTGTCAGCCTAGCACAATTCAAATCTTCCATAAACAATATTCACTTTTAATCAATACTGTTTTCTGGTTGTTCAAGCCTTTTTTCTTTTTTATAAATTCTTACTTTTTTTTTCTCTTCCTTTTGCTAGTAGGAGCTATGTATCCTTATGTATTTTTACGTTTTTTATGTATCTTTAGTTTTATATTTTTATACTTCTATTTTGATTTGTATTATAAATGTAGACCTTATTCATAATGTATATATAAACCGTAATGGGGTTTTTCCGTATATTGAATAAATAAATGAATAAATATAATTATGTAATGGACCTTTTTATGCACCATGAGAAAACACTGTAATTAGAAAGTATATGTGCTAATATTACTTGGGTATTTTTTTTCTGATGGGTAGTTTTTCTATAATCCGGGAAAAAGTGGGTTCGTGACGTCACGTTCACTAAAAGTTGATTTGGCATCGTTGTATGAGTTGCCAATCATGGAATTGTGACGTAATGACATTTGTTATTTGATACTTTGATAGGTTCGTTCGTTTGCTCTACGGAATAGAATATTATCAATCGTTTGTCTCTCTTCAGCTCTTTTTCTTGCATATATCTGATACGAGACACGAGATATGTATGCAGAGAACTGCTGCAAATGAACAAGCTTTCCATGAATGTTTGGTATTGAGAAATTTCGGAAATTATTTTCTAATTTTAATAACTATGAAAATGTCTGAAAAGTGCAATGTGCCCGGTTGTCTGAACACCAGTGAAAGTGAATCAAACTTTTGTGAAAAGCGAAAATATATGCTTTTGTGCAGAACATTTCCAGGTGAGTACATCAAGGAACGATCTTTAATTTCACTCAATGCAAGTTTGCGAAATTATCGATCAGTACTGTATTTTATATCCAGTCCTATAAACATATTGTTCTTTGGTTCCAGCTGAAAGAAGGATACTATGAATTGGGAATATGCTAGAACAACGGGATCCAAATTTATGTTCGAGAAAGATGTCTGTCCACATATCAACCTGAAACGACATTGGTCTGACAATGTTTCATCATAAGTACATGACCTACCAACGATGAAGAAACTCAAACCAAATGAAAACATCACTCCTTCAGCTAGTAAAACTGTGTTGAGTGACATTACATCCATGGGAAATATTTACTCAAGAGTTTCGAATAGTTCTCCTCCTAGCAGTACCCAAGCTAGTACATTATCCGATTCATCAAAATAACAACACCAAAAAAAATTCTGAGTATAGTCCTAGTCAGTCTTCATCCGATCCTGATTGTGAAAATATCGAAGGACAGCAGCGCCAGCGCTTATCTATTGCACTTATAGAAAAGAAGAGTAATTTTATTTGGGGCTCCCTGGCAATGTTTACCACATTGTGAAATACATTACCAAAATTGAAGAAATTAAATATATGGGTGTTCTGATAAGTTTAAAAAAGAAACGAGTTGGGGATGTATACTCTCGATTGGCTGATGACTTTGATTGGAGTTAATCAAGTGTTCACAAGATTTTCACAAAAGCTGTGCCTATAATCGCAAATTGTTTACATGAGCTTATATATTGGCCTGACATCTGAAATTGAAGGAAATTTGCCGATCCCTTTCAGAGCTCGCTATAAGAAAGTTAATTCAATTATTAATTGTCTGGAAATTGAAAAACCCTCTGATCCTGTTCGTCTGTCCATGACTTGGTCAGAATAGAAAAAATGCAATACTGTAAAATTTTCAATATCTGCTACTCCAAATGGCACAATACAATTGAATTTTATTTCAGGAGCATACGGTAGACGAATACTTTAACAACTTTGTCGATAAGATTCATTTCTTCTATTTGGATTGATTGAAATTCGAAGATACTTTCAATAACTAGAATGTGCAGTATTATGTCAAAGTTTCCTAACGTTTGTTGTCACATTCTCTTCATGAATGCCAATATCTTCTGATTTTTTTTTTTTTTCTATAGCTTTGTAACCATAGGCAAAATTTTTACCATAGGAAATGTGAGCCTGTATTTGTAAAAAATAGATGAGTTAACGTCTTTACCTTTGAATTAGTATCCCTCAACAAAAAATTGGTGTGAAATAAGTAAATAATTTTGCAAAAAATTTACGAAATTTGTATGAACATATTTCAAGTCTATCCATTCTAAATTATTAATTATATTTTCAGTAGTTCAAACTCAATAAATATTTGACTCATCACATGAAGGAAACACTAACAGTTACCGAATATGAATTTATTTATATTATAATACAAACAGACAAAGCCTACATATATATTCACAGTATAATGCATTTATGATTGATTATATCTAAACAATCACAGAAAAAATAATTCGGCGAATACCCCAATGGATGAAGGTGAGTTCAACAGAAGCTTGAATCCCCACTTCATTTTGAAGAATTCATCTATTGCTTGATTCATTCTGTGTAAACTATACAGATGCTAGATGAACATGAAACAAAAAAAGATTATGAAAGTGGTCCATGTCAGGTGGAGTTCTGATTAATTAGTAGAAAGAAATCAAGTCTGCTCCACAGTAAGAAGCATTTATTTCTAGGAAAAAAAATAGCAATGCATTTCGGCAAAGTATTTTGCCATCTTCAGGCTCTCTAAAATATACATAGAAAAGATACAAGGGTGAACATTGTAAAAATTGGTAGAAGACTTAGACAAAATAAACATAACATACCTTACACAAACATTGAATTAAAAATGTCAACTCATCAATTCAGTCGATAACCTATGTTATATTAATCAGTTGATATTTTACTTCAATGTTTGTGTAGATCAGTGATGTTATGTTTATTTTTGTGGTAATTCTTCTATGAACTTTTACAATGGTCACTCTTGTATCTTTTTTATGTATATTTTAGAGAGCCTGAAGACGGCAACATACTTTGCCGAAATGAATTGATAATTTCTTCCCTAGAAATAAATGCTTTTTACCGTAGAGCAGACTTCATTTTTTCTACTAATGGAAAAAAAAGCTTGATATTTTTTTCAAAGGATAAACAATAACTTTTTTAATGAAAAATCAAAGTGGTTTCAAATATAAATTAGAAAAAAAAAAGCATGTTCACTTTATATTTCTTATGAAATAACCAAATATTGACAAACTTGAAATAACTAAATAAAATAATCCTCACCTTCATTGGCAAATGCTCCACTGGGCCAATCAAAGGAGCTTGCGATCTCAGGGATTTCACAGTTCTTTGATATGTTCTGTATTCTGTGCATGTGCTGAAACATGAAAATAAAATCAAATATTAATATATATATTTATATAGAATGCCTGTGGCTTCCCGTTTCCCATTATCCCGTTTGGGTGCCACAATTGATGTTACAGCAAAAGTAATTTTCAAGTTAGGTTACACACGAATTCATCATTTGTAATAGAGAGCCAAAACACCAATGTTCATGACCGTAACTCAAAAACTAACCGAAACCCCATAAAAAATGTACCCCTCATTTGAACCCTTTAGGGGGTGAATTTCAAAAAGAAAAGCTCAAATACCAGTTTTCAATACACACATACCTTCAGAGGCCGAACAGTCTAAACACGGACATTCTAGGACATTGCTTCTTCGTCTACCACACCAAACAATTATTAAAAAAATTGAGGATTTTATGTACCGGTGTGAGCTTTGCTTTCACATTGCAGACGTTTTCTTGGCGTTTCAACTTTATGTAGCCATCAGCATTATCACCACTGGAGTCACTGGTAGATCTGTAAAAAGATAACATGTGTTGATTTACTTTTTTTTATGCGAATAATTCAGTTGAAAATGATCTCGATATTTATTTTTGCTATATACCTAACACAAATTGCTTACCATTTTCACATTTTTCATTTCAGCACTCAAAAAAGTTATGTTTGTTAAATAAAAAGAGTAAATCATCTCATAATCCACCCTTGGCAAATTTTCCGAACCTGCTTTTACGAAGCCCTGTTTCATTATAAACACACCAAATCGTTTATAAAAATTAAAATTAAAAAACATTGATGGTTAACCTCAAATCTCAATATTATTTTCATGGGAACTGTCTGTAACATTTGCGGTGTTGCCAATGATCGGTCTTCATCAAAAGGAAGGCCCGTTCAGAAACTTTGAATGTTTTAAATAAAGAAACCCGTTGTTGAAATGATATTTTTTTTTATGAGTCTATCAATAAACATAATTCAATTATTTATTGATGGTGTATATCAAGCAGTGAGCTATATTTTTGACAAGAACAGTAATGCGTGTTTCTGAACGTGGATTATGGAGGGGGTAGTTTTCGATGAACGTGACGTCACGGGTACTCTTTCAATCGCAATATCTTTTCGAAATAAAAAATATATGATGGCATTCTAAGTCAATTGGACGTTTCAAATGAAATACAATCGACCTATATTCCTAAATGGAAAGGTCCATTGCCCCATAAAGGACCACTGTTCTTGGATTGAACCAACCTGTATCATATAATCTGAACACTCCTGATAGCTGAGATAACCGAACATGTCTCATTATACAATACATTTCAATGGTAATTCTCTTTCACTCTCATACATGTTGTGTAATCATATGTGTACCAACGAAATAACCGTGGTATCAGTTTCCGATTATATCAATAAATTTCAATATCCAGAGCATTATTTTCGAACTTCGTTCTTTCACGTGATTCTCTTGTGATTCAGGGATGCAAACATATTCGTTTTTTGCTGTTTCTCTGATTCTTTGAACAGCCAAACATTCGGAAAGAGTTCACATATAATAATTACCCAACTCCTTTTATTTATGCGAATAACAGAAAAAAACCTATTCTGTATTTTTCCAATGAATGGAAGGGCTTCGAGCGTTTTATTTTGTCCACCAATGCAAAGAAAACCCAATTCAATTTCAGAAGAAAAAGTTATCGAAATCAAACAAATGTTTATTCGATACGTTTTTGTCTACCAAATTTTTTATCGGATTGGATCCTTATTTATGAAACTCCAACAAGAGGCATCTTGATGATACCCTTGCAAATTCCTGAAAGCCGCCTCAACATAATTCGCTATCATGAATTAATAATTTTGACTGAAGATCCACGATCAGTGAATTTCTGAACGTCCATGTACTGATGTTGTATGGATTCGATCCATAAACCAATAAAATGGTCCACTGTCTTTGAACCTTCATTTGTTTTCGAAAATCCATGACACCGATTGTAAAAGCATCGAAATAGAAAACGCTTTGACATCTCAACATCTCAACCTGTATTTGTTAATGTTTTCATCTTTGGAAGCTGGAGATAATCCTTTATGGGCACATTCTGGTAGTGAGGATGTCCTGGGCCCTGAAGTTTATGCAACTCCTGTACCTCAGATGTACACATTAGAAAATATGTTGGCTCCTCTGGTCGTGAACTTCGATGACATATATTGGCTACTATTTCTCAACATCGTGTCAATTTGTCCCACGAATACTATGATGAAGTGATTGCAAGGAGCATAAATTGATTTCATTCGTTTTTCTTGTTTATAAAAGGAGTTGATTGATCTTTGTCTATCCAGGAGGTATAAGTGCACTCCTTCATCATAATGAGTGTGCTATATGGATATACTCAGAATGTTATACAGAAGCCAAAAACGCATAGGGTATTACATAGGGAATACATCGTATTACAAAATGAAACTCTACCTGAATAAAAATGTATTTATCATTTTCGAGAACACCAGACATATCAATTTTCTACCACGTTTTTATCAGCTCGCTTTTGTGTCTGTTTTTCCAGTACAACTCTTGCAATAGATTTTAAACTGACTTCTCGATGAGATAGAGATTCAAATTGCTCAGAACTGAATGTTATTAAAATATTTATTCGTTTTCTTGTCTGTCTGTTGGTTCGTTTTCTTACAGAACACAAGAAGTAAGGTGAGGATCACAGAAACTCTCTATAGCACAATGATCGATGAGGGAATGTGCCCTGAGTTTAACCGCCTTCCAAATATTCAGACAATAAACAACGAAATTATAGCAAAAATAAACCTGTAATAATAATATTGAGAAGCAATCGATTTCAAACCATTTTTCCGATGAGGTAGATATTTGAAACTTTCTTGTCTGTCTGTTTGTTTGTTGTCGAATTTGAACTGACTTCCCGATGAACTAAAGAATTGAAACTTCAGACATTGCTCAAAATTGTATGAAAATTCAATATTAACTTGCTTTCTCGTCTGTCTGTTACTTGTTTTATTGTTGTCTGTGATGATAATGGTACGGAGCGATCGATTTTCAACTAACTTCTCGATGATCTAGAGACTTGAAATTTCAGACATAGCTCAGAACTATATGACAATGCAATATCAACTCGCTTTCTTTCTGTCAAATCAACTTCCCGATGAGCTCGATACTTGAAATTTCAAACATAGGTCAGAACTAGATGAATATAAAATATTAACTAGCTTTGTTATCTGTCTGTTCGTTCGTTTTTCTGTAATAATAATAAAAGTATTGAGGAGCAATGAATTACAAAGTGAAATAAACCTGAAATGTTTTCATCTGTTTCTAAGTAAGTTTTGTTTGATTTATTGAAGACACTATCAATTTGCAGATTCCATTCCAGACTTCTATCTAATTGATTTCCTTGAAATGTAACATCATTTTTATATCATCCAGTAATTCAATATTATTTGATACATTATTTTTTCTGTTATAAAAATGAACATCTACAGTCTTAGATCAATTCAATATCAACTTGTACTGTTGACACCAAGAACTGAAACTATGAATAGTGCGGTTGACATTTGTTATCAGTTCTTGAATATCCCTTCTAGGTACTGTAATAGTGGTATCTTCTGCAAACATAGTGATGTGACAATTCGCGACATACTCTGGCAAATCATTTGCGTATAGTAACAAAAGTATGGTCCCAAGGACTGATCCCTGGGGAAATCCCAGCCTGACGTCCTTGAAACTGGATCTGATTCCATCTCATTTTACAGTCATAGTACGCTCTTGTAGATATGATTCCAACCATTCTATGACATTGTTAGAAAAATCAGGTTCTGATGATTCTGCTGTCGAAAATTCACAAAAAACTGTATTGAATGCATTACCAACTTACTGGAATGCATTTTTTCATGTATATAATTGAGCCAATGATTGGTTGAAGGTTCGGTTGATCTATTTTTCCTGAATCCATGTTGGTTTTCATATATATATATATATATATGATTTTCTTCGGAATAATTCACAACATAATTGAAACAACAAGCCTGCCTTTTTGAATAGGGGTTACCCCTTGATTTCCATTGGAAAATATCCTTGAGAGAATGACTGATTGAATGAGTATGGTAAAGGGGTAATTATGACATTGATAATTTTTTTGATTGTAATTATCGATAACTCGTCTAGTCCAGCTGATGCTTTATTCGATTAAAATATTTGTGTATTTCGTATCTTGCACGAAAAAGAAAAATATTTTTATTGGTCCACGTCACAGTCACTTCACTTGTGGCCTTTTCCAACAAGTTCAAGGCTTCTGAAACATCTTTTTCGGTTATATGATAATTTTGAAAAGGTTGTATTATATCGAAATTTTCAGAAACTGAGCAAGGCAGTGAAATATTTTGACCAAAATTTTCATTCATGGCAAGTTCGGCAGCATTTGAGGAATTGGTTGCGAATATATCTAGTATTTGATGCAATTCTTCAATTTCCTCTGAGTTATGATCAAGCATGAGAGTTCTGTGATGCGCCCCACTTTTCCTTCCTAATGCAATGATGTTCCATGTAGTTTTGGTTTAATTATTTGCATTTTGGATTATGATGTTAGAATAATCGATTTTTGGTTGCTTTATATTATTTTTATGTTCCTTGAACCTATATCTTTATATGTTAATAGCCTCTCAATTTGCTTCTGAACAGGTTGAAATACGGTAATAAATATCTCTGAGATTTTTTCCTTCTTGAATAATCTCGTGCAATATCCAAGATTTAGAATTTTGCTCGACAACAACACACTGTTCTGGCCATGATACATCGAAACACCAGAAGACAGATTCA
This sequence comes from Gonioctena quinquepunctata, assembly GCA_018342105.1. NCBI lineage: Eukaryota > Metazoa > Arthropoda > Insecta > Coleoptera > Chrysomelidae > Gonioctena > Gonioctena quinquepunctata. Next base: position 12,578 of record JAFIRS010006333.1, read on the forward strand.
AGAAAATATGAAAAACTTCTACTGATTATGAGATTATATAAGTCTGGAAATCAATTTATGGAGGTTAGTCTTGTTCTGAATTCAGTAATATTTTCAGGGTGGAGTAGACGTTTTATTACTATAATTTTTTCCCAAGATCCATTTTCGCGATATGTATTATTTATCTGGGAAGTTAGAATATGTGACAGGTGGTCAGCGATATTTGGTTGCACCAATTTACATTCATACATTTTATTTGATAGGATAGTTGTCATATCATCAAAACATGTTCTACTTGTGTGGCCATTTATATTGGTAAAACTTCTGGTGGGGCATAAATAATTTACGTTCGGTTGAAAAGATTTGAGAAAATCTATAAGTAGCTCAGTTTTATTATCTTCAGAAATCAAATAATTGATATTGGAATCTCCACAGAGAATAGTAAAATCTGATCTATTTTTGCTATTTCCAGGGTTCGGAATAAACAATTAAAAAATATTTGCGTATCGCTCTTTGGTGGGCTGTATGAAATGATAATAGTCACTTTGACTTCTCATTCTCGAGGTATCCATCAGAAGTCGAGAGTTTAACAGAATTGTTGAACCACATTACTATTGTTTTGAATCTTCCGTGGAGCTACTTTCCCTTCGAAACTTTCCAATTCCATTGGTCTTCAATGCACAACCCACACCCCTTTGTTTGCGTCCACTCGTACCGCACTTACTTCTTTTTTCGCTTTCTCTCGTACCAATTAACTTTTTTTTCATCTTACTGTCCATTCCTTCCTTCGTTCTGCAGACTGTATTGGATTCGGAACTGCATGCTCTTCGACTCCCAGAATCTGTTCCACAACTTTCTGGAACATTTACTCGAAAAATTCTGTTTGTCGCTCTTGCAGTTTCTTCATGTCTTTTTTTTTCGTCATTTTTCTTTCTCTTGCTTACTTTCCCTCGACGTTCCTGCTATTCCTGTTTTCATTCCTCTGTCGATGTATATTCTCCTTCTGTCGACGTATGTCCTCCTTCTGAACGGAAGATGGGGTTTATGACTATGGAAATATTGAATAAATTCACAACCATGACACCAAACAATAGTGAAGTCCCACAATCAAATCTCAAAATTCACTACAATCATGTCCTGCACGTCACTATACCAAATCACTTCGTATTACCCATTGAATCTACTTGAATAAAATCAATCTAAAAATACTGACTAATTTCACCGCATTCGCGGTCTCTTCTATTATCTCTATATCACCCACATCACATTTTGATATTTCTGATCGTTTCGAAAAGCCCGCCGTGACTTAACCTCGCGAAATGACATAGAGTGGTGCACTGTATTGGTTTTCGTAACAATATTGTCATTTTACCGCTGGGGGAAATGAATAGCTGCAAGTATTTTTCAGGTCCGGAAACATTCTCGAGGTGGCTGACAGGCATATTCGATATCAATGTGATTTGACACCTAGGAACATTCGATATTGCTCCAAGTATTATGAGTATCTGTGACTTTATTCAGGAGAGCAATATTGGGATAAATATTCAATCAAGTTCGTTGAAATGAAACCAATATTCATTCTTCGTTGAGTGATTTCTGATGTCACTTGAGAGATACAAAGTTATTGCCTGATAAATATTGCGGATCATCAGCAAAAAGAAAACCTCACTTACCGTATAAAATTACATCAAATTATCGATGTGGATGGTCAATGACACGGACATCCTGAAATGGTTACTAGTATAGGGTTTCTGATGACATCATCAATTCATCCAATTCCCAATTAAGCGATGACGAAAGATCTTTTCACTCCAAAACGATTTGGTGATTCTTTCATTCAGCACTATGAATCAATATCCAATCAGACCAATCAATCTATTTTTTTTTTCAAATTTGGCATGTGTTAATTCACAAGACAATGTTTCTTACGGTTTCATAACACAATAATTGAATATTCATGTTCCAACATGGTGGACGTGCTTCGCTGTTCATGATCAGTTTCTACTAAGAATCCGCTTCGGGGAAGTTTCAAGTCGCATATTATCAATTCTCCACATTTTTTTTTATATTCAAGCGATTTGTTCATCAACACATTCTAAAAAATATTCAAGTACATAAATAACTTTGCCTGTCTGGGGTCGAAGTGAGAACTACCCCAGGGCCTCCTATAGTAGGTGACTCAAACGACGGCTACATATACAGTGCTTCTCAAAAGTCTCCTCCCCCCTCTTATTTTTGGAACGATTATACATAAACAAGTGGAATGTGAAAACTGAATATTGAAGGTTGTAAACTTTCCTACTAGTGATGATAGATGACGAAATCGTCAAACATGACGTCACAAGGCCATTGTGACCAATAATTTTGAATGGAACCCTACGGCAAGCGACACCTCTTTGAAGGATGAAAAACTATTCATGATACTAATTTTGTTTGTGTTTGTGGCAGTTTTGGCAACTCGCTCTGAAAAAACGCAAAGCTGTGATGAATCATATCAGTTAATACTAAAATTCCAAATTCAAGCTCCGCCTCTGGATAGTTGTCAAATGAGCTGACGTTTTTGTTACTCTCCCTAATTCGACGTTTTTGTAATTGTCCAAGTTTTTGTACATTCAATGATTTGTGTATTGTTGATCGAACTTTTAACTGTTTTAGCAGCTTTTGGTACTTCTAATATTTCTGTACATTTTATTAATTTGTTAAACTGTTGTGAGCCAAACGTTCAAGTGCTTCAAGAAGCGAAATGGTACGTGCTTTAGGTGATAGAGTAGCAGCGATCCTAATTCTTGGTGAAACTGGACAAAATATTCATACAGCAGAACGCATTTTCAATGAGAGGTTTCTTGATCGCCTCGTTTCGAGGACTCATTTGAGGGAGCTTCTTCGTAAGTTCGAAGCAACGGGTAGTATTGATGATGCGAAACGATCTGGCAGACCACAAATTTCTGATGAGAAAAAATTTATATACTGGCATGAGTAATAGTTAATCCAACTCCTTCAACAACTCATGTTGCATCTACCTGTGAAGTCAGTCGGAGTACAGTACACAGGGTGTTGAAAAAAAACAAATTTCATCCATACAAATTGAAAATGAAAACTCTCCGACGACGACCCAGACCGAAGACTAGAAATTTGTGAAAATATGGAAACTAAAATTAACCAACAGCCAGACTATGTCAAAACAATTTGTTTTAGTGATGAAAGTACTTCCTATCTAACTGGAAATGTAAATACACAGAATGTATTGAAGTGACGCAAATCCTCACCTGTTTCGTGAAACACATACCCGATTTTCCCAGAAGGTGAATATTTGGGCAGGTATCCTGGGAAACCACATCGTTGGGCCTCTTTCTCTAAATACTAATTTAACTGGTGAGGTTTATCTGGAGCTGTTGCAAAACGCAATAGAACCGTTAATCCTTGAAATTTTGGAAGATAATCCAGATGAATTCGGCAATTTCGAAATAACATTCCAACAGGATAGTGCTCCTCCACACTATTACGGTGCAGTGAGACGGTATTTGGATGAGGAGTATCGTGGTAGATGGATTGGACGACGAGGTTCAACGAAATGGCCAGCTCGATCACCGGACCTCACACCTTTGTATTTTTTTCTATAGGGGTACCTTGAATCGAAGGTTAACGCCACTGAACCTGACAATATTGACGTTTTAAAACAACGCATTGTTGCAGAATGTGAGGCTGTTTCCGCACACACATTTGCAAAAGTTCGAGAAGAGTTTAAAAATAGGATATTTCACTGTAAGGAAGTGAATGGAGGTCACTTCGAGCAATTTCATTGGGTAGATACTGATTCCTAAATCTGTAATTGATATCATACTGAATGGAATTCAAATTTCAATGTTTACTAATGAACCATCAAAACTGCCATAAAGACAAACCAAATGGGTATCATTGAATAGTTTTTTCCGATACCTTTTAAAAGAGATGTCGCTTGCCGTAGGGTTCCATTTAAAATTATTGGTCACAATGGCCTTGTTACGTCATCTTTGACGATTTCGTCATCTATCATCACTAGTAGGGGAGTTTACAACCTTCAATATTCAGTTTCCACATTTCACTTGTTTATGTATAATCGTTCCAAAAATAAGAGGGAGGGAGGGGACTTTTGAGAAGCACTGTATATTTATATGTAATCCCACCTAGCCTCGCCATATACTACTGCTGTGAAATGGTTCATACACATGTTTCAGTATCTGGTTGCTGTTCTCAGTCGATTAATTTTATTCGCCTTTTTTAACTTTTTCCTTTTTTCTCTTTTCACAAGTATATCATGAAGACGATTCTTCGAGTAGGATACTCTGGGAGCAAAATACGTCTCTATTCGAATGTCCGAACAAAGGATACTCTACAGGTATCGCCATCGGCACGGAACGATTTGAAGATAGATATCCCTAGTCTGAATGCGAATATAAACGCTATCCACCGCAATATCTAAACAGTTGAACCAAATATTTTGTCTCTAACACTCACGTCATAGACCAGGGTCGATAATTTTTGAAACAAAAAAAAATTATAGTAGAATGAAACTCATTGGGAAAGGAAGAGAATATAACAAAAATGAAAGGAAAAATAATTTACGGCGATCTGAGGTCGGGAAGTGGAAGGAGGTGAGTTTTTAAGGGTAAAAACGCTTTATCTCGATTTCCGGCAAAACTACAAGTCCTATGGAAAAAAGTTGTAGGTAATAAAAAGATCTACAACTTTGGTGTCGACACTTTTTTCAGATAATCTCAAAATGTATGTGAAAAATTCAAATAACCAAGTTTTTGGTTTTTTATTCTTACCTTTTACAAAAAAAAAATTTTTACGAAATTTGGTGAAAACTTACTTTTTTATGTCCCAAACACACTGTAATTTATTTTATTTGAAATATTTATTTTTCCACCTTATTTTGACTTAATATCGAAAAAATTTCAATCAGAAATTCTCCCGTCAAAAATATCAGGTTTTTTAAAAATGTCGGTGAGCTTTTTGTTCGTTGAAATCTCTTCTTTCTGATGGTGTAAAAAAAAAGTATACATTACTATGGTAAATGTTCTCAGAAAATGCGAAGAAATAACAGGTAGTAAGGCCCAGACCCTCCTAGCCACTTCCCCACTTCTCTATGAAATACCTTTTGATGGGCTAAAATTTTCCGTAGGTCACTCAGGTATATGAGTTATCTCGAAATAGCAATAAATAGGCATCTACGCATATAATTTTAAGAAGATTCTACAACTTTCTCAATATATTGTAGATGTCTTATTAAATTCGGATTAGAGTTTTTTTCGTTTCCTTGCATTTTCTGTCATTTTTTATACCATCAGAAAGTAGAGATTACAACGAACAAAAATCCCACCGACTTTTTTAAAAAAGCTGATATTTTGACGGGAGAATTTTCGATTGAAAATTAGGGTGCTTTTTCGATATTAAGTCAAAATAAGGCGAAAAAATTGATATTTTAAATCAAAAAAGTTACAGTGTGTTTAGAACATAGAAGAGGAGGTTTTCACCAAATTTCGTGCAAAAAAAATTGTTATAGAGGATAAAAATAAAAAACCAAAAACTTGGTTATTTGAATTTTTCACATAAATTTTGAGGTTATTTGAAAAAAGTGTGGATACAAAAGTTGTAGATCTTTTCTTCCATAGGACTTGTAGTTTTTTGCCAGGAATCGAGATAAACCGTTCTTTACCCTTGAAAACTCACCCCCTTCCACTTCCCGACCTCAGATCGCCCGTAAATTATTTTTCCTTTCATTTTTGTTATATTCTCTTCCTTTCCCAATGGGTTTCATCCTACTATTTATTTTTTTCACTTTTTACCATTTTCAAAGGCTTCAGCACTGGTCTATCAACTCATCCACCAACTCTTATGCTCACTAGACGTAAAAACTTGACCCTATTCCTCACAGAGGTTCAAAGTCCACATGCTGATGTCAGAACATTCATAACACTCCGTGTTATTCACACAGTGTATAGGCTCGCCCCAATTTGCCGATTGCACCCGGAAATGCAAATACAATTGTCGATCATTTATGTGTGGAGTGTTTGGTTTGGTATTTTCCCAGTTCAAGCATTGAATAAACAATGAACGTGAATGTTACTCATTAGTTACTCATTAGTGTGGTGAATGCAAGCAGACATATAAGCGTTATCCAAAAAGGCACATAAGAAAAATCATGATGAGAAAATTAATGTAATTGCCCCTTTGAAGTGAAAAACTGATAATCCACAATAAAGCCAATTTAGCATTTCGAAAACAATCTCAATGATCACATAATTTGAATGAGAGCAATTATACGCAAAAAAATTACATTTTTCCAATTTTGACATTCAAAGTGACCCTCTTCAAAACTCGTTGACATTATCAAATGTTTTACTTTTCATCACCAGTTGCGGAAAGTAAAATGTTTCGCAACTGGTGATGAAAAGTAAATTTCACTACCAGTTACAAAAAATACAGGATAAAATTTGTTATAATTTCAGTACTGAACTACTCGAGGTACTTCTTCACTGTTATTATATTCTCTACACATATAATGGAGATAAAATTTTATTCGAATTCAAGACATAATATGTATGGAAAAAAATAATTATAAATATTAATAACATAACTTTAGCAATTGCTGATATTGACCCCAGTTGACAACGTAGTTTTCTATGTAGCATTGATTTCCGTTTTATCCGTGGAAGTACTTGATACCACTTCTTTAGAGCTAGCAAATACGCATACGTTCTCAACTACATATCACATTATTCTTACTTAAAATTTCAGCTTTGCTACTATGAGGTTGTTTTCCGGTTCTGGTATCTCACTCTAAAAGTATTATATTTTTCAAAGATACATAACCTAAAAGCACCCCATGCTTTTCGGCATAGTCGTTGAATATAAAATTATTTTTTAATTTTTTGTCTGTTAAAAGCGTGTTTTTCGGTTTTTTTAAGTATATATGTTTTTTCATTTTTAACTTGAATTAAAAAGGATCACATATCAAAATTACAAAAAATATTGTGTGAAACACGTTGAAAAACTCTATTTTTCGTAATTCGCTTTTTTGCGGAACTCGCTTCGCTGGTTCCGCAGAAATTCGCTCATTTGAATTTTCAAAAATGCCATTGCATCACATTCACAAGGAATATCAATCCGGTACACTTCTATTATTCTATAGGGAATGATCAAATAACCAGGGTTAGTAAGATTAGGGACCTAGGAATTATATTCGATTCCAAACTGATTTTTGATCTACATGTCGAATCAATCGCAAACTCCGCCTCAAGAATGTTAGGCTATGTAATGAGAACATGTAAACATTTCGAAAACATCAAGTCTTCAATTTGTGTTAATAATGCATTTGTGTACAGTAAGCTAAATTTCGCTTCCATTATATGTCCTCAATACAAAACGTATATAAACCGCCTGGAAAACATTCTGAACACATTTGTCAAATATATTTGTTTCAAACAAAATTTCAATTACAGCGGCGACATTGAAAATGCGAGAAAACATTTCAATATTATATCACTATCGAGTAGAAGAGTAATCTCTGATATTTTATTTTCACACAAAATCATCTCAAATTCCGAAGATATTGCTAATATACTGAATCAAATTCAAATCAACGTTCCCATTCGGCCACGTAGAACTAGCCACTAATTCCTCATACCATTTCGGAGAACTAATTCATCTCAAAACTCTCCTCTTTGTAGGATTGTTCGAAATGCTGACAGGTACACTGATCAAATCGATATTACCTCCAAATCCCACCAAAAATTAAAGACCACTTTGAAACTACTCATGTATCAAAGCATTTCTGCTTGAATTAGTAGAAGCAAACAACTTACAAAAAACCACTTTATCTTTGTTACTTTGTCTCAATTGCTGTCTGAAATTAGTATTAGTATATAAGTTTAAGTATAAGTAAAATTAAATGTAATAATGTAGGTACTTTAGTGGACTTTTGTCTGTCTGTATCTTTCATGACCATTGAATTAATAAATAAATAAGTAAATGAATAAAAAGTATCTGCAAGGATGAGAAAACACGCTTTCAAAGCACCAAAAATTAAAAAAATTACCTAAAAAAGTTTTTTACCTACGTTGAAGTATGGTAATGTGTTTGACAATTAATATCGTCCAGTTGACCAAGCGGTCTTAGGCGCATCTCTAAGCTCTGATACCAAAGTGAAAAATAAAAAAAAATCATCAGGCGTGGAGATTCAAACCCTCCCAAACTTTTGAGATCCAGAGCTTAGATCTCGCGCCTTAGACCGCTCGGCTAACTGAACGATATTAATTACCAAACGCATTACAATACTTTGAAGTAAGTAAGAAATTTTTTATGTACTCTTGTACTTGATACCACTTCTTTCGAGCTAGCAAATACGCATACGTTCTCAACTACATATCACATTATTCTTACTTAAAATTCCAGCTTTGCTACAATGAGGTGGTTTTTCGGTTCTGGTATCTTACTCTGAGAGTATTATATTTCTCAAAGATACATAACCAAAAGCACCCCATGTTTTTCGGCATAAAATTATTTTATAATTTTTTGTCCGTTAGAAGCGTGTTTTCAGTTTTTTTAAGTATATATGTTTTTTCATTTTTAACTTGAATTAAAAAGGATCACATATCAAAATTAGAAAAAATATTGTGTGAAACACGTTGGAAGACTCTATTTTTCGTAACTAGATTTTTTGCGGAACTCGCATCGCTGGTTCCGCAGAAATTCGCTTATTACGAGAAATAGTGCTTTTCCCAACTGGTTGCATAAATAACTATTTCACCTAAATACACTTCACGAATATACTATACTCTGAATTGATTAGCATCGTTTACTAGAATTTTCCAATAATCGGCCCGTTAACCTCTTCATTATCTACTTCTGGCGAATTACAATTTTATGCCAATAGTCCATTTTGTGATCTTTTCTTTTATTCTGTTAAGATAAATTTGCAGCTGAAGAGAAATTAACGAATGTACTTGCATCAATCACAGTCCAAGTAATGTGGAGTATTACGGATGGTGTGAGTACCTCTGTAGGAAATGGAGTCTCGTTTTAACGTCCAGTCATATGCTCGACCTTGGTTAAAACGTAGCGTTTCTTCGTTCAGCAGTCCCAATCTCTGATGTCATCGAGAAGGAAATCTAGAACTGATCATTCGGTGTCATGTGGTTCAAATTGATTTCTCATGAAGAAAAAAATATCGTTTACATTTACTTCTCTCCGAATGACTTATACTGCGGCAAGTTATTTGAATATATCTTGATGAAAAATGATAGTAATTAGTCACATCTGCCTACCGAAATGATAATCTTGGAATGTATCAGAGTTCTAGGAAAGAACAGAACGGATGATAACATATTCATATGGTCTCGAACAAATGATCAAAGAGCCAACCGTGTTCCACATATCAACCGCCATAATGGCAATATCTGTACACGCGGCCTGGAAATACCATGAAAAGACACGAACATATTATTCATCTGCCTTTCCGGCCCCCTGGAAAATGCAGGCCTCGGAGTGTTTGACATCATAACTTAGTAGGTTGCGATTGTCCTAAAATATAATTCCCAGAATTTCCTTGGCATCAACTTTCCTACCAATATACCAATGACTCCTCTCAGTGCTCTCAATCATTCTTGCTCGAAATGACAACTCATGTACTCTTTAGCACCAAGATTCAAAATTCCGAAGAATATTGGTTCAAAAAGGCATGTTTGAAAGATGTGACGATGAAAAAAAGATCATTCCGTCGCTGGTGACTAGATATGTGCTTGAAAACAGGGACATGGTATGTTGAAGCAAGTTACTCAGAAAACGAAGCATCAGCTAATCGAAAGGGGTAAAGAATGCGAGAATGAGATTTAAACTGAATGAGTACCTCAACGGATCTCGTTCATTCTGCTAATCCATGCAGGCAATCAATCGATCAATTCATTTCTCGAATAACCGTATGAGTTTTATGAAGAAATTATAACATCTCATGAGCAAGGTGCGGCTGCTTAGGTTGACCAGAGTCGATTCGATAATAAATTTAAGAATGACTCAAATCTCTGTGAATGCTTTTATGTAATCTGACTCGAATCGAAAGAAAGAAGTGAGACAAATTTGCTTCCATTCATGTTCGATTCGGCCATAGAATGACATGAAGATATCGTGTGAAGTTAAAAATTCGAATGCAAAATACTTCTGAAAAAACAAAAGTTCACTCAGCCATTGAACACTTTGGTTCCGATCTTAATATCACTCAATTAAAAATAAAATGAGAGTTTGAAAAAACTGAAGAAACACGCTTATATAGCGATAAGGAGTGAGCAATTTTAAATAATAAGAATTAAATCATTGTCCAAAAAAATTCCTCTCAAAATAATCATGTTAAAATAGTAAAGAGCACCGCACGATTTTTTACATGAGGAAATGTTTTGGTCAATGACTTATTGCTATATAAGCGTGTTTCTTCAGGTTCTTCTAACTATAATTTTATCCTAAACTTTTCAATCCATATCGCTTTGAATGACTGAAAATGACTGCGGGAGAAAAACTATCCGAATAATTCATCCACACGGGGTACACGTTTTTACAAAATTTTGGTAGATGTGCTGACAATATTGGCAAAAATACATGGTCAGCGCTATGAAATAATTGTATTGTCATTGGTTTTCAATACGTGTGCAAAGTTTCGAATGATTTAGACGTCTGGGAGTGGGTGAACATCAATTTCAAAGATTCCGCTACATACACATGACACACCACACCATTATATACATAAGTATACTGTTACAAAATAGTGGTGTCGGAAAGAAATCAGATCAACAGGGTCATATAATTCATTACGATTTATTCTCATGGTGTTTTTATTCAATATAAAGGAATAAGAAGATGGTCAGATTTATGAACTGAAGGTGTTGAGAAGTCAGATTCCAGAATATGAGTAGCATCGCTGCGCAATATCTTGATGAAATTATAGTTATTCTGGTATTCTCTGATTGGAGTGTGATGATAGGACGATACTCTTCTTATTATCACGTTTAAATTAGGTCGCTTTCTTGTCAGTCCGGTACAAATTTTGCAATAGATTTCAAACTAACTTCCCGTTGAGACTTGAAACCTCGAAAATGGCTCAGAACTGGATGACAATACAATATTGACTCGTTTTCTTGTTTGTTATTTTTACAGACTACAAGAAGTGAGGTTAGGATCTCACAATCTCTGCATAGGGGAAACGAGTGGACGGTGTTTTCTGATCTCAGCGACAGTGAACACTATTGCGATTCCCGATCATACAAGCAAGAGAATGTGAGGTTATGCAACAAACAGATACCTGATGGGAAAACACAAGAAAAGACGTTTCAAAACGTGGGAAGACAAGTAAAATAGATGAAAACAATTAGGCTGATTTTGTCCTTCACTTCTATTCATTCATTCATCCGAATTTTGACGGAACATTTGCAATTCATGACACTTATACCACCCATATAGTTTTCAGTATGGAAAAACAACAAAACCTCCCACCAGATCTGATCCTAATTGGGAATTCAAAATATCCTGTTCATAATATAAATCTGTTTGAATACATTGTTGCACAAAACATATATGGCAAATTTAGAAAAGGATAGGAAATAGAAGTGGATCAAACTTGAGATATAAAATTTGCATATGAGAAACAAACATAGGCGAAATTGATGAGCTGTCTGATTGTTCGGTTCAGAGTAGTTGGAAAAGGAATGATGTTCATGTCAAATGCAGAAGTTTGTCAGGAATTTCAGGAACATACTCCATAGACATCACTACTTTTGTAAACACTCGTCATCAATTCTACTAACAAAGGACAAACCGCAAATTTCCATGGTATATTCACCGAGAAAATCAACATATTATAACAATAGAAAGAGGTGAACAATGTTTTCCTGCAATTTAGAAATGAATACTACTGAATCTTACATAAACGTAACTTCATTGTTATTGTTTACATTTCCCTATGCGAGTGTAGATTCATGAAAATAACGTTGTTGTGATTTCCCGATGTTTTCAATTAGACAGAAAAAAGTCATTAGACATTTTAAGAGTTTCGAAATAATATTAATTAGTTGCTTGTTTGTTATTTCAACACCAGTTTTTCACTCAACTTCACTCATTTATTTTTTTGTCCATTTGTCGGTAACGATATTTTATTATACATAATGATTTACTTCATATTGGCTGATAATCTTGAAATTTCACAACTGAATATGATTTCAAATTGTTCAAGATGATGCATATTCAAAAGATATATGCTTATGATTAATTATGATATTCTATTCAAAATCGCTATCGAGAGTTTTATATGGAGACGATGATCGATTATGGAATTCTAGAAGAATAGATACTCTGGATTGTATTCAAAAGTTCCAGATTGTACTGCCGATATGGCAGTTAACTACATCTTGCCATTTATGGCCTGGTTCGGGTCAATGGATATCTGTGGATTTTAGAATAACGAATATTTCGAAAAAATTGAAGAAATGATTTATAATTGAAAATAAAGATAGATGAAGTGATGCAAATGTATGATGCAAGGACTATTAGACTTGAAACAGCTTCATTATTAAAAATAGCAATATGAGACAACATGATTGCAGAAGTGAACTTGTTAATCAACAGATACTTACCACACTAGGAGACACGAACAATATCAACAATGTCCTCGTATATACAGTGCATTCCATTCAAAACGAGCCACCCTGAATAACTTTTGGTTCAATGATTTTCGGGAAAAATAAAAAAACACGTCAACAATAGTATACAGGGGGGCACATTTTGACATATTCACATTTGATGTTACTTCCACTATCGCACCCCCAGAGCATGTCACAATTTTTTTTCATGGATCACCCTATATTGTTTCGCATTATCAGATGCTCCATGATGAGCAGATTTCAACAAAGTATAAAACATATGGTCTGACGCATATGGTTCGGGAGCTACAGATTATTTGGTTAAAAACGAGCCACCCTGAATAACTTTTGAAACAATGATTTGCAGTAAAAATGAAAAAACAGATCAACAATTCACACAGGAGGCCACATTTTGGAATATTCGTTCTTCAGACAAATGAAGCAATAAATCAGAAAAAGATATTTTTTATTAAATTCTTGAATCAAAATCTGATGACTTGACAATGAGAAGGAAACAAATTTCTATAGTAAATGTTCAAAAACGTTCCCACCAACTTCCATATAATGGTACAAACGAGCTTCCATTGCCACCCTCACATGGTTGAGAATCTCGGGAGTTATTTCTCTGCAATGCCTAATGATATTCTCTCTCAAATCTTCTAATGTTGTTGATTCTATCTCATACACTTCAGACTTCAAATGACCCCATAGGAAGAAATCCACAGGAGTGAGATCCGGAGACCTTGGTGACCATTCTGTAGGACCTCTTCTGCCAATCCAGCGACCAGGAAAATGATCATCCAAAAATTGTCGCACTGGAGCTGCATAATGAGGAGGTGCACCATCCTGCTGTTATGCCCTGTAATTACAGAAATGCATTTAAAAGATAATTACCAAGACGTAACCATTGTATACCGAATGCTTACATGACTCATCTAGAAGAGAAAAACAAAGTTTTTATTGCTACCCGTTACAGTCACAGCGAGATAAGGAAGTCAGTTTAAATAATTACCAAAACTAAGTCGATAAACACTGAGAAGGAAATACAAAATTATTGCTCTAACAAAGCCGGGGCAGAACCTCTGAAATTTAAACACCTTGTTGGATTAACCAAGTAACGCACCAGCGATCGTAAATACCTGTCATTCAGTAAAATATTATCCAATTATAACATAAGATAAGCCAGAACGGGTTAGAAAAACAAGTCCTCTATCAGTTTTACGACTTCACAACAACCTAAGCTCCGCCTACTAGCCCCGTGCGGACGACACTATAAAAACGTGAGCTTCATGTCAATATTCAATTCATTCAATTCGGTTCGTTGTTATACAGTGAAACAAAGAGCATGTAACCTCAAAGTAAGGTTAGAATGCAAGTTAGTCCAAAGCAGTACCTCATTCAGTAATCACTTATATAATACGAAAATATTTCGGAGAACATGTCATTCTCAAAAGTGCGGTATAAAATGTAGTAAAATTCAGCCAACATAGAAACTCAGCCGATTCAAATCAAGTATTGAAGCTCCTAGTAAAAACACGAGTGAACAGTATAGTTTCCACAAATTGTAAAAGCTTCCAAAACAGAGATAGTAACGGGATTCCGAAATTTCAATGGTTCACGATCACTTAGAAAAACTTTATCTGTATACGAATATACCGGACGAATTAATTAGAATAACCGATTGACGCGGGAGAAAATGAACTGATAAAATAACTTCAAGCTAATTGCCGTTTAAAACTACTCCAGTGAATAAGTGTTAAACAGGGTGGAGTCTCATGTTTGTTTTCTGTATTTATGTTTATGGCAAAACCCAACCCATTAAAATGTGTATGTGTCTAAAAGTATTTCCATAGTTTTCAAGATCACCAAGTGTTCAAAAAGAGAATTATTGTTAGTCGTTTGCAGCACTTGATTGCAAGATTTCTTTTAGTAAAATTATTTCTATTGTGAAGCCACTGCAGAATTATCTGCCAATACGCTAATTCCGCTTCTCAATTGTACGAATAATGTTGCCTATCATACGTCCATAGACGATTGATAGAATTGTGTCAGTTTTTATTAAATATATATATATATACATTCTTAACTTTTATGAGTGCATTATTATTTTATTAAATCATTGTTTGGTTCGAATCTTTCTGAACGGTAGTACTTCTGAATAAAACAGCCCATGTTCCGGTATTGAAAGAAAGGATATTGATATTTGTAGACCGCTCCATATATCATATCCGGTTCGACTATATTCAGATAGTCGATGCTAATACTGTTTTTCAACCAACGAATAACGTCCGGTATTTTTGTTTGGTGGGATTAAATCCAAACACCCCGTAGTCCAGTCGTCAACACTGCGGAAAAAATTTTCTTGAATAAATTCCTTATCGTCAATTGCCTATTGATGCCGGTTTATTCATTCTCACAATTTTAAAACTATTTTCGTTTCATTTTCGAAGCTATAAACCATTGCTCTTAAATTACAAAAAGAAACACATTGGGGGTCTTCACCTGGTAATGTTGGTGAATGACAAACAAAAAATTTTTAGAATATCGAATTCAATTTCCCCCGCAAAAATTTTTTGAAAATCCAAAAAACACCTATAAAACCCGGGGGGTAACATGCCAAAAATTTTCAGGGACTCCCCAGTTTCCTGAATATGCGCCGAACATATATACTTTGTTCGTAATGGACCTGATTGCAAAACAAAAATAGAATGACCATTCAAAAAAATGGGACATGTCAATGAAATTCGTGTCTCCCCGCCGACGTTTTTATTTTTCGAAAATACCAAAATTTCGGTCTGGGAAATAACGTATACCATGGGAGTTTTCTTTCTCCCCCAAAAGGGCTTTTCATCAACAATATCGATAAATTTCATTTGGATTTAAAAAGGGTTGAAACACCAAATGATACCTTTCGAGCCCAAGATCAATATCAGGTGATAAAATTTAAAAAAATCATAGTTTCTAGTAGGGGAAACGCTCAACTGGAAACCCGTACCTTATTGGCTTTTACATTGATATTGGAAATAATTGGAACTTTATATGGTATACTATTCCTATTTACCCGTGGTTTTTTTTTCGCACATTTTTGGTGGCCAGGTTTTACATTATATAAAAATTTTTTCCCCCCGGGTAATATGTTTTAAATAAAGGGCCGCATCACCCGTTTATTGTTTAGGTCCGCAATTCGCCGTTATTATTAATGTTATTACGAGCGTCATCTTTTCCAGCCCCTTTTCAGTATCAACAGATTTTGGGCTTGATAAAAGCGATGTCTTTGGGAGACGAATGTCCCGTAAGAAAGTTCCTTTTAGTTCAGTATTTTCAAAAAGCTTTACCTGATGTCAGTATGATTCTGAATAAGGTTGTGTCGACGTTTCCCGATCCAGAAAGGCCCGAAAATTTAAAGAACGACGTTCAATCATACCGGGCCGGCAAGAAGAAACGTAAGCGGGAAAATAGTAATTTCAGAATTGAATCGAAATTTCGAGTATGCGATTTTACCGGTCACTCTTGAATAATGATGAAATATTTCCGTTGAATACCCCCGATGAATCGGTTCGAATGATGGATTGGAAAGCCACATGGCTTTCATTCTTTAAAATAATCTGTTTTTTTGGGTGAAAAAATTTTTGGGTTATACGTTTTCTACATTTTTGGATATACGTTTTTTGATAGAAGAAATATTCATTTGAACAAATATGCTGTTTTAATTTTTATATATTTATCCCGGAAATGATATCTAAACTGAATATAATATTTTCTTTTGGGAGTGAATTTATTCAATTTCAAAATATTATTGTTTCTTTCAGTCAGTCTTTCTTTTTCCCCTCCGGTAAATAATTCTTTACGCAACTCGTCATATTCGGTGCTTCAAATATGACAAAATCATAAAAATAATATCTTGTTGTATATACAACGTGATGAATCCTTTCAAATGTTCTATTTTCACGAAACAAAATGTATGAATTTTATATGTTCGTCACCTGATGCGATTGTTTGTTCAACGCAAGGAACCCCCTTTTTTCCCCGAAGGTCAATTCAGACCGGTTCCCCCCCGAATTAGAACAAAGTCCCCTCGTATGTGTCGAATATACATGGGAAAATACATGCTCACCCTTTACCCCCAACATTCTCCCTTTCACAAAACAATGACCATTATTGTTTCTTCGTCAGTCAAACATTTCTGTTTCCAGATCATTATATTTGGTTCTTATTTCGGTGCTTTCCGAACTTGGGCTGAATAATAACATGTCTCGTTGGATTAACTTGATTTTTTCCTTTATTTTCTATTTTTCACAAAATTGGGGAAAAGCGTGTTTGTTATGTGTTCGTCGGGTTGTTGCGTGTCAGTGGCCTTCGAAGAAAAACATGACAGATAAATTGTTTGAATGAAGTCTCGTGGAATGTGTTGGAAGGAATTATAGTCGTTAACTTCTTGTTTACTTCTTTCTGGTTGGATTATTATTTAATTGTCCTTTTCCATCATTTTTTGACTTATCAGTTTAATTTAAATTTGAGTTGATAAGAATGGTAGCCTTGACTCATTTGATTATGCCTTGCAAAAAAACAAAAAATTTTGAATATTTTGATCCCGATTTATTTTTTTTTATATATTAAAAAATATATATATATATATTTTATATTATATATATATATATTATATATATATACATATAAAATAAATAACAATAAAATATACCAAAATATTTTTTTTGGGAAACCCCAAAAATTTTTAACAATCTTTATCATTTCCTTATAACTCAAAAAAAAATAAAATCTACGAAAACAATAAGGTGTTGGAAAAAACAAAGAAGCCAATATGAAAAATATACTGGTATTTTTAAAAGTTGAGGTATAGTAAAAAAGGGAAAGTTGGGGAAGAATATGTATTCAACAATCGACACATTCCAACGAGGGACTCGTTCCATTTTCGGACGAATCAACAGGTCTGTCAATTGACATCTTCAGGAAGAAGAATTTTGAGTTCACTCGCAATTGAACAAACAATCGCAACAAGAAATTGACGAACACATAAACTAAACTAACAAATCTAGACATTTCCACTTGGTTTCGTGAAGAAATAGAAAATATGAAAAGGATTCATCTAAGTTGTAAATACCAACGAGACAATTGTTATTATTACTTTTTTAGTCATAAGTTCGGAAAGCACCGAATATATGAACGAGTTGCATGTATAAATATAATGATAACTGGAAAGCAGAAATGGATGACTGACTGAAAGATAGTAAATAATAAGTCATTGTTTTTGTAGATATAAATGAATGTTAGGAGGTATGAGTAAAATAAGAAAATTTGAGCATATATACCGTATTTTCCCTATATGAGTATTCAACAATCCGACACATTCCAACGAGAGACTCGTTCTTAATTCAGACGAATCAACAGGTCTGTCAATTGACAACTTCAGGAAGAAAATTTTGAGTTCACTTGATTGAACAAACAATCGCATCAAGAAATTGACGAACATATAAAGTAATTAATCTATACATTTCCCTTGGTTTCGTGAAGAAATAGAACATTTGAAAAGGACTCATCTACGTTGTATATACCAACAAGATAATTATTATTATGAGTTTTTCAGTCATAAGTTTGGAAAGCACCGAATATATGAACGAGTTGCATGTATGAATATAATGATAACTGGAAAGCAGAAATGGATGACTGACTGAAAGATAGCAAATAATAAGTCATTGTTTTTGTAGAAATTGGAATCAGAGTTCACTTTCTTCAAATGAAAATTATTATATTCAGTTTGGATTATCGAATATTTTTCAAGGATAAATATATGCAAATTAAAAAACAGCACATATGTTGTTCACAGAATGGATATTTCTTCTATCGAAAATATCGAGTGATATCAAACAAAATATTGTAGAGATCCGTTAAACGCCAATTATTATTTCACAAAGAACCAGAAATTCATTGAAGTTTAATGAATGGAAAGCCATGGTTCGAACTTTCAACAATCCATCATTCGAACCGATTCATCAGTGTATTCAAACGGAAATATGGTTCATCAGTATATTCAAACGAAAATATGAACCGGAAGTTTCATGAAATCGCCCAATTAACGCGGTGCATACTTCAAGGAAATTCTTTTAATTACCAATTCTGAGAAATTACTTATTTCCTCAGCTATACGGTTCTTCTTGCCGTCTCCGAGAATTATGTGGATTGAACGTCCGTTGCTTTGGATTCTCCGAGACGACTGCTTACTGGATCGGGCAAGAACTGAATTGTCGAACCACAACCCCTGATAGTTCAAGTCATATCTGATGGAATACATGTACATCAGATAAAAAAGCTTTTTGGAAAATCCTCCACCATTGCTGAACTAAAACGGGAACCTACTTACAGGATAGGTAATTTCGTCTCCAAACCAAAGACATCGCTCATCAAGCTTTTAAATCTGTTGATCACTGATATGGAACTAGGAGAACTTGATGACGCTCGATAATAATTTATTAATAAAATTAATATTCAGACGATTATTGCGGAAATATAGAAAACAATAAAATTTGGGATTGATGCGGCATAAACTTGATGAAAACCCATATTATAAACTTATTGGAAAAATTATATTATATAATGTAAAAACCTGGCCTTTACCAATATAAAAAAATGTGCAAGAAAAGATAAAACCACAGATTATGTAAATGTATGAATGAATGAGTATACCGAACAATATAAAGGTTCAAATATTTTATTTCACCTAGATATCAAATAGTTTAAAAAGCATAATAAGAGGTGAATCGGTTTCCAACTAGATTTTTGTATGTCTGTGTGTACATTAGAAACTATGATTTTGGTATTTCATCAACCTGATTAATTGATCCATTGTGAAGAAAACTCCGAAGATTATTTCATATGGAATGTTTCAACTTCTTTATAAATCCAAAAATGGATTGATTCTTTTGAATATTCGTTGGTAAGGGATTATATAGCTTTGGGCCTAGATAATGAAAACTCTTCTGTCCAAGATTAATACAGTGCATTCCATTTAAAACGAGCCACCCTGAATAACTTTTGGTACAATGATTTTCAGGAAAAATTAAAAACACGTCAACAATAGTATACAGGGGGACACATTTTGACATATTCACATTTGATGTTACTTTCACTATCGCACCCCCAGAGCATGTCACCATTTTTTTTTGAATGGATCACTCTATATTGTTTTGCATTATCAGATGCTCCATGATGAGCAGATTTCAAAAAAGTATAAAACATATGGTCTGACGCATATGGTTCGGGAGCTACAAATTATTTGAGTTGAAAACGAGTCACCCTGAATGAACTTCTGTACAATCTGTTACCTAGGTTTCATAGGTGTTTTTTTGAAGTATACTTCAAAAAAGTATAATTTTGCCTAGTTAAGTTTGAATTCGATATTCTCTTCATTTTGTGTTTGTCTCATTCTACAATAACGATTACCTACCAGGTGAAGTTACAATTGGTGTTTCTGTTTTTGTGAATTCTTGAGAAGCAATGGTTTATACGCTTCGAGAATGGATTGAAATAGTGAGTTTGTACTACCAGAATGGAAATAGTGCTAGAGCTGCTGCCCGTATGTTCAATGATAATCATCCAGGAAGAAATGTACGACACAAATACGTTTCGGAATTATTGAACAAATTTATGGAAATTGGATCTGTTAGCAATAAAAAGCATAACCGTTCAGGAGTTGTCAACGATGAAGCTATTTCTATTGCAGTTTTAGGGCACGTTGGACTAATGGAAAATACGCAATCTCTCACTAAGTTATCTCGAGAATCAGGAATCAGTCGTACAAATGTTAACAGAATCCTTCATAAGTACAAATTTCATCCATATAAGATTAGACTAGTTCATGAATTGATAGAAGATGATTTCGATAGACGTATCGAGTTTTGTGAAAGTCTCACTGCACGGACCAACTTGCCTCAGAATTTCTTGAATAAAATTTGTTTTTTGGATGAAAGTACGCTTAGTTTGAATGGAGGGGTGAATCGGCAAAATTGTCGATATTGGTGTGATACGAATCCTCATTCATACCGTCAAGTTCATACCCAACGACCTCAAAAACTGAATGTTTGGGCAGGAATTTTAGGTGACCACATCATAGGACCTTTTTTTATCGATGGTAATTCGACTGCTGAGAAATATTTGGATATGTTGGAGAATCGAATAATACCGTGCATCAATAGGGCAATTGACGAGGATATGAATTTATTCAAGAACATTTTTTTCCGCAGGATGGTGCACCTCCTCATTATGCAGCTCCAGTGCAACAATTTTTGGATGATCATTTTCCTGGTCGCTGGATTGGCAGAAGAGGTCCTACAGAATGGTCACCAAGGTCTCCGGATCTCACTCCTGTCGATTTCTTCCTATGGGGTCATTTGAAGTCTGAAGTGTATGAGATAGAATCAACATTAGAAGATTTGAGAGAGAATATCATTAGGCATTGCAGAGAAATAACTCCCGAGATTCTCAACCATGTGAGGGTGGCAATGGAAGCTCGTTTGTACCATTATATGGAAGTTGGTGGGAACGTTTTTGAACATTTACTATAGAAATTTGTTTCCTTCTCATTGTCAAGTCATCAGATTTTGTATCAAGAATTTAATAAAAAATCTCTTTTTCTGATTTATTGCTTCATTTGTCTGAAGAACGAATATTCCAAAATGTGGCCTCCTGTGTAAATTGTTGATCTGTTTTTTCATTTTTACTGCAAATCATTGTTTCAAAAGTTATTCAGGGTGGCTCGTTTTTAACCAAATAATCTGTAGCTCCCGAACCATATGCGTCAGACCATATGTTTTATACTTTGTTGAAATCTGCTCATCATGGAGCATCTGATAATGCGAAACAATATAGGGTGATCCATGAAAAAAAATTGTGACATGCTCTGGGGGTGCGATAGTGGAAGTAACATCAAATGTGAATATGTCAAAATGTGCCCCCCTGTATACTATTGTTGACGTGTTTTTTTATTTTTCCCGAAAATCATTGAACCAAAAGTTATTCAGGGTGGCTCGTTTTGAATGGAATGCACTGTATATACGAGGACATTGTTGATATTGTTCGTGTCTCCTAGTGTGATAAGTATCTGTTGATTACCAAGTTCACTTCTGCAATCATGTTGTCTCATATTACTATTTTTAATAATGAAGCTGTTTCAAGTCTAATAGTCCTTGCATCATACATTTGCATCACTTCATCTATCTTTATTTTCAATTATAAATCATTTCTTAAATTTTTTCGAAATATTCGTTATTCTAAAATCCACAGATATCCATTGACCCGAACCAGGCCATAAATGGCAAGATGTAGTTAACTGCCATATCGGCAGTACAATCTGGAACTTTTGAATACAATCCAGAGTATCTATTCTTCTAGAATTCCATAATCGATCATCGTCTCCATATAAAACTCTCGATAGCGATTTTTAATAGAATATCATAATTAATCATAAGCATATATCTTTTGAATATGCATCATCTTGAACAATTTGAAATCATATTCAGTTGTGAAATTTCAAGATTATCAGCCAATATGAAGTATATCATTATGTATAATAAAATATCGTTACCGACAAATGGACAAAAAAATAAATGAGTGAAGTTGAGTGAAAAACTGGTGTTGAATCCGAACAGAATAACATCAACAAGCAACTAGATTAATATTATTTCGAAACTCTTAAAATGTCTTATGACTTTTTTCTGTCTAATTGAAAACATCGGGAAATCACAACAACGTTATTTTCATGAATCTACACTCGCATAGGGAAATGTAAACAATAACAATGAAGTTACGTTTATGTAAGATTCAGTAGTCTTCATTTCTAAATTGCAGGAAAACATTGTTCACCTCTTTCTATTGTTATAATATGTTGGAATGTGTCGGATTGTTGAATACTCATATAGGGAAAATCCGGTATATATGCCCAACTTTCCTTATTTTACTCATACCTCCTAACATACAAATAATACGTATATAATTTTCATATGTGCACTTACATTGGTCCTTTTTCCAATCACCTTGTATTGCTGTTCGTAGACTTATCAATGAATTAACCGTATATTTTGAGTTGATAAGGAAATAGATAGCGGTATTGATTCCCCAGACCCAATTTTTGGGGGGATATATGCTCTTTGCAAGAAAACAAATATTTTGAATATATTTAATCAACATTGTTATTTATTTTATATGCATATATATATATATATATATATATATATATATATATATATATATATATATATATATATATATATATATATATATATATAAAATGGAAGAAATTTGATGGACATAGCCCTCAGAGAGAAGTGTTAACCGTAGACACGTGTTTCGGGCTCTCGGCCCTCATCAGTACGGTGAAGAAGTGCAAGGATGAACAACACTTGGTAGAAAACAACCAGTCCCCTCGATATTCTTTCCATTCATATATATATATATATATATATATATATATATATATTTCTTACTAAACATAGACACAAATTAAATTTTCGATTATAAACACTATAGAGATAAATCATCTTAGGTACAAAAATATAATCATATAGGTATATAAAAACTGCAAAACTATTAAGCCCTTTTGGCAGTAATATTGATTTCCATCCGCCCACATTTATTGCAATAATTGCGATATAATGTGAAACAACTTTAGGCACATAACACAACGGATCGAATCTACTTTGGATGCGATGTCAAGTCAAGTTATTCCACGCAATGATCCTCATCTAGATGCTCACTATCTACTTCATCATGTTCATCATTAGAACTGTATATCAAATCAGGCTTTCCATTTTGGATAATTCTTTGGTTTTTAAAGAAGTTTTGTCTTGTTTTCGTTTCTTTCTCTTTTGTTTTTTAATTTCTTCAACTTCAAAACTACTGTTCTTCTTCTCTATATTATCATACGTAGTTTTTGACAATATCAAATATACTTCTAATTTCCAAACATTGGTTGAATGAAATTCAAATAAAAACATACTCATTGAGCAGTTCCAATCTGATAAACTACTCATGCAGAAAAAATTCTAAGAATGACGGTGTAGCCACGTACCTAAAATGAAAATTTCAAGGCTAACTATCAAAAAGTTGATGTAGACTCTGTGTGGAGAAAAAGTATTTTTGAATATGCTGCAGTTTTACTATCACAAGATTTGGTAAAAGCCGTTGTTTACAGACCGCCATCAGGATATTTTAAAAAAATTTTGGACTGCTTCACTAAATTTTTAAAAATGAGAACAGTCGCTAACAGGCAGGCCATTATTGGTAGTGACTTCAACATAGATTTTCCTACAAGAAGTCACAACTGCATTTCATTGAATGTCGTACAAGGATGCCATAGTTTATTTTCAACTGTGAAGGAACCAACCAGGGTATCACAAACTTCCAGTACATGCATTGATAATTTCTAAGTTAGTTCTGAGCTCAATTTTCATAGGGCTGAAGTGATGGAACTCCATTCATCTGAAAACTTTTCTAAACGTTTCGAAATATAACATTCTACGTCAGCAGCGGCTGATGAGGAACGTAATAAAAAACATGATATAATGCATAGATCTTTCAATGACTGAAATAATTTGCTTTCCTGAATTGCATAAGTATTGAAACTTGGCATAGTGTTCATAGTCAAGGAAGGTTGAATGCAGCATCTGATATCTTCACGAATTTAATGATTCATTATTTAGATTCTTTTTTTCCTCTACGTGAAATATCAATTAGGAACAAGATAAAACTATGTTAAAATGAATGGATCACAGAAGACATCATAATACTGAAACGCCGGGTTAGTCTTCACAACGATTTGGCTAAGACCAACAATGTTTATAAGGACATAAGCAAATACTTTCAGCAACAATACTGCAATGCACTGAGAGCAGCGGAAATTAAATTTAATGACATGCGAATACATGGATCGGAAAATAAAACGAAAGCTATGTGGAAACTGATTGATGAATTGAAAACAGGTAGGTATGAAAATAATAAATAAACTATTACACAAAATAACTATCCTTTACCAGATCAGACTATTGCTAATCAGTTTGCAAGCCATTTCACCACCCCTATCAATAAAAATTCTAAATGCGGCTATGGCTTTTAGATTCAAATATTTTGAATATATTTAATCAACATTGTTATTTATTTTATATGCATATATATATATATATATATATATATTTTTTTTTTTTTTTTTTTTTTTTTTTTTTTTTTTTTTTTTTTTTTTTTCATATATATATATATATATATATATATATATATATTTCTTACTAAACATAGACACAAATTAAATTTTCGATTATAAACACTATAGAGATAAATCATCTTAGGTACAAAAATATAATCATATAGGTATATAAAAACTGCAAAACTATTAAGCCCTTTTGGCAGTAATATTGATTTCCATCCGCCCACATTTATTGCAATAATTGCGATATAATGTGAAACAACTTTAGGCACATAACACAACGGATCGAATCTACTTTGGATGCGATGTCAAGTCAAGTTATTCCACGCAATGATCCTCATCTAGATGCTCACTATCTACTTCATCATGTTCATCATTAGAACTGTATATCAAATCAGGCTTTCCATTTTGGATAATTCTTTGGTTTTTAAAGAAGTTTTGTCTTGTTTTCGTTTCTTTCTCTTTTGTTTTTTAATTTCTTCAACTTCAAAACTACTGTTCTTCTTCTCTATATTATCATACGTAGTTTTTGACAATATCAAATATACTTCTAATTTCCAAACATTGGTTGAATGAAATTCAAATAAAAACATACTCATTGAGCAGTTCCAATCTGATAAACTACTCATGCAGAAAAAATTCTAAGAATGACGGTGTAGCCACGTACCTAAAATGAAAATTTCAAGGCTAACTATCAAAAAGTTGATGTAGACTCTGTGTGGAGAAAAAGTATTTTTGAATATGCTGCAGTTTTACTATCACAAGATTTGGTAAAAGCCGTTGTTTACAGACCGCCATCAGGATATTTTAAAAAAATTTTGGACTGCTTCACTAAATTTGTAAAAATGAGAACAGTCGCTAACAGGCAGGCCATTATTGGTAGTGACTTCAACATAGATTTTCCTACAAGAAGTCACAACTGCATTTCATTGAATGTCGTACAAGGATGCCATAGTTTATTTTCAACTGTGAAGGAACCAACCAGGGTATCACAAACTTCCAGTACATGCATTGATAATTTCTAAGTTAGTTCTGAGCTCAATTTTCATAGGGCTGAAGTGATGGAACTCCATTCATCTGAAAACTTTTCTAAACGTTTCGAAATATAACATTCTACGTCAGCAGCGGCTGATGAGGAACGTAATAAAAAACATGATATAATGCATAGATCTTTCAATGACTGAAATAATATTGCTTTCCTGAATTGCATAAGTATTGAAACTTGGCATAGTGTTCATAGTCAAGGAAGGTTGAATGCAGCATCTGATATCTTCACGAATTTAATGATTCATTATTTAGATTCTTTTTTTCCTCTACGTGAAATATCAATTAGGAACAAGATAAAACTATGTTAAAATGAATGGATCACAGAAGACATCATAATACTGAAACGCCGGGTTAGTCTTCACAACGATTTGGCTAAGACCAACAATGTTTATAAGGACATAAGCAAATACTTTCAGCAACAATACTGCAATGCACTGAGAGCAGCGGAAATTAAATTTAATGACATGCGAATACATGGATCGGAAAATAAAACGAAAGCTATGTGGAAACTGATTGATGAATTGAAAACAGGTAGGTATGAAAATAATAAATAAACTATTACACAAAATAACTATCCTTTACCAGATCAGACTATTGCTAATCAGTTTGCAAGCCATTTCACCACCCCTATCAATAAAAATTCTAAATGCGGCTATGGCTTTTTAGATTCAAATATTTTTGAATATATTTAATCAAACCCCTTGTTGTTATGTTTATCATTATAGTAATAATATATATATATATA
>JAFIRS010006334.1:0-39204 GCA_018342105.1 Gonioctena quinquepunctata
AAATAATTTCTCCAGCTCCAAAATTTTTTAAATCCCATACAGTTTCCCTTATCCCATACAAATTGCCTTGGATATTTGTAATTTTAATAATAAAATCCCTTTAGATTTAAAACGAAAACGGACTGCCGTTAATTGATGCATGAGGGTGTTTCCCAGCGAATAGTCAAATTTCAACTAGCGAATATTTTAAAAACCTAATAATCAATTCTATTTGAAAATTGAAAGGATATCAGAAAACCCCATTTGAGCTCTAACAAAAAAAAATTTTAAAGAAAAAATTACCCATTTATCACGCCATGGATTAACCCACACAAGTTCACTGCATACATAAACTTTACAAGAAAATAATACATTTCAAGTTAAAATTTTTCTATTTGATGGAATACATTTTGGGGAAAATTTCTAGATATAAAAATAGGGTTTAAATTTAAAAACAAATTTACCAAATATGCCATTTTTACTTTGTTACCAAATATGTCATCATCACCATAAAACAATTGAAGGGTTCCACAAGGTATACTAATATCAAAATATATTTGCCATACACCTCATTCTCCACAGCATTGGGGCTGGTTTTTTTTGCATTTTTGGTTTTTTCGAGGAAACAAGTGTTCAATGAGGCGTATTTCTTCAATACATAACTCCATGTATCTTTTGAATAGTGTTTTGAAAAAACACTAAACGTAAACTTTAGATGATAAAAGGGTTTCAAAAGGCCCCATACATCAGATTTTTTTTAGGGGTTTTTGAAAAAAAAAATGCAAAAAATACTATGTTTTATCATTCCATGGACATCCCATGGACTGTTCATAATTTTTGTTTTTTGTTTTGATTTTGCTCAGGGATCTATGTTGAGCTCTCGGGAAGAATATCGAAGTTTCAGTTCATCATTTTGGTTTTCTTGTTTTGAAAATATAAGTTTTATAAATACAATTTTTTTTTATGAAAGAAAAGCTTTTCTATTATTTTCAAACAGACTTTTGTTTTACCCCAAGTTTTAAAAATTTAGATATTTTACCCATGACTTGCCGGGTTTTTGATTTTTCAAATAAAACCTAAAATTTTATAACGATCTCTTTTGGTGAGATAAACTTTCTTGCCCAGAAATGTGTGAATAATTTAATGAATTTTCTTTTTTTTTTAATTTTTGTGAACGTAATTGTTTAAATTTTGGGGGAATTACCCGAGTTTACCAAATTTCCCAAAAAAATTTTATTGCCTAAATAATATGAAATGTGTAAATTTTTCCCAACGATCATTCCACCCATGCCCACATTTTCAAGACAACTGTATGGAACTGGGGGGAAACTTTTTTTAAATTTTGTTTTTATAATTTGGAAATTTTTTTTAATCTAAATAATCATTTAATTTTGTTTAAGGGATCTTTTTCCCCTCCTTTCCCTGTTGAAAAAAGGGGTTTGGTAATATTCGAGTGATATAAAAGTAAAATGGATCATTCTGGAAAACTGTTTGCGCTCTACTTTCTATTTGTGGAAAATAATTTTGTTTGAGTATGGATTCTACCCTCTTGAAACCAAAATTACCACTTTCCACCCAGACTTCAGCCCCAGGAGATACTGCGATTTCATTATTCAAGTAGGGGTTTTAACCCTAGAAGTTGATGTGAAAATAGGCGAACGAGGGTTATATATGTGAAATATGAAAATTAAATGGAATTCCAGGTTTTAGCGTTTAATAAAAATCTAACCATTTAAAAAGAATTAAGTTGAACATTTCGCATTTTATTTTCCAATCTGACCCCGGAATTGCGAATTTGTTATTACATAAAAATTATTCATATTTTCTTAACTTCGTCTCATATGCCCCTTCAGCCTGAATTATACCAGACTGAGGGGGGTAAAAGACTTATATCAAAATTATTTTTCATTTTCCCTTAAAACTCAGTCATTTTCTGGTTGTAAGAAGCATGATTGAGACCAATAAATTACTCCAAAATTCATCAACTCCTTTGGCCAAATACATGGTGTAATATCACTTATTATTAACATACCTGAACAGCTTCAGGAAATTATCGTCATTTTAAGGTAGAATTTCAACGAAAGTTTACTTGCAAAATTCAAACTTCCAAGGTAAATATGTACTGATTTCAACCCCAATTTTTTTTATATTGTTATACATTTCTTAATTCTTAAATTTTAAACTATACAAATTTTTTTAAATAGTCTGTCCCCGTACCATTTACCGTTTTATTATTATTGTTTAGTATTTAATGTTTCTTCTGACAATAAAGCATAGTTTGATTTGATTTGGGCAACTATATAATATACATGTTTTATTGTGTGACTATTTCATAAATTTAATTGGACTGTAAATCTTATCCACCTTTTGTTTTGTTTTACTAATGTATGTGTTTTATAAGTATACGTACATATAATTTTTTTTATTTTTCACTGTAATTGTCAATAAGAATTATGTTCTTCGATAATAAAGCATATTTGATTTGGGTTTGATTTGATATATAGTTTCAGAAGAAATCGGTAGATACGAGGGTAGTCTGAAAATTTACGCCTGAACATGAAGATGACACTGGTCAACAATAGCTGGGGAAATTTTTTTGACAATCGTTTGAGTGAGCCAATGAGAGTGTTTTGTGAAAAAGAAACAAATAAGTATCGAGCTGTATAAAATATTTGTTTTGAAAAACATTACGCCCAAATCAAAGACAAGTTGTAAGGTGTATGGGGACTCTGCACCATTATTTACCACCGTGAAATTTTGGGCAGCTGAATTTAAACGTGGCCGTACCAACTGGGAGACGATGAAGGTTTGGGCGTCCATAAACTGCAACCACTGACCAGGCGCGGATCCAGGGAGGGTTTGGTTAAGGGGAGGCATTTTTGTATGATCTTTCTGAAATTTTTCGATAAATACAGCTGAATTTGAATGTGCTCTGTCTTTGGAAGGTAAATGTAGAGTAAGTCCACTCATGTCTCCTAATAAGACTTTTCTCAAGTGTTTTTGCCTCCTGACACGAATCCAGAAGAAATAAAAACGTGATGATTCATACCCTTTCGGAGTTACAGCACCTTCTTCCTTCTAGAATGTAATTTTCAAGCACCGTTTTCTCGCGTAAAATCATTCAAATCCTCCTCTTTTCAAACATCATGAACTACAAACACTAAATTCCTCAGTTTCGGCAGAACACAGCCGGTTATATCGAAAAATCCTCCTTCTTCAACACATACATTCCCGATCTCTCAGCATCATCAACAAAAACAACCAACCTCAATCCGAGATACTAGAGGTTAGGGTATGTATTTGAGATTTTTTCGATAGAACCCGCTGTATTTTTCCCAAATTTTGCCCAAAATTAATGATTTAGTGTTTGTGTTTTTGATGTTTTAAAGAAAGAAAAACGGTGCTTGAAAATTACGTTCTAGAACAAAGAAGGTGCTGTAACTCCGGAACGGTATGAAAAGTTTTCTGTCGGATTCGTGTTTAGAGTCATAAACCGTAAGGAAATACTTTCAGAGATTTACAGGGAGCATGAGTGGACTAACTATACATTCACCCTTTAGAAATATAGAAATTGAAACGCATGGATGTAGACATTGAAACATAATTTAATTTGGAGTAATGTAGGTAGCTAGATATATTGATATTATTTTAATAGTTATTCTCAACTCAAATATCAAACTCAATCTCTTCAGGCCAGTCTTGGCAAATCTTTAACTTTCTCGTATCAATAGGAATATGTCTATGGATGTGATGGCAAGATCAAAAAGGCGATTTTCTCATGGTTGATCTCAAATATGTCTTGTGGCGCCGCAACGATGATAATGACCTCTCAGCGGGTTGCATTTGTTACCGGAAGCGTTGCAGGCACTAATAAAATGAGTAATAGGATCCAGCGATGGTTGTACCGCATCTACACGTTGGCGCCATTCTGTTCTCGCGAAGGCCCATCAGATGGCCAGTTTTGGATTCCATATTATATCTCCGGCTCGAATTAATTCGATGAACTTCATTGTTCCGTCACTGGTTCAAGTAACAGCCATTGTTTTACATTAAATTTAAAAAAAAACGTCTACTCTCGACCACTTCAAATTGAGCGATGGGCCACGCGTGGACGCGTTATGCCATGACTGGCAAACTATCCTTTGATGTGCGGATGAAAACCGACACAGGCCATTCCTAGATCATCCCATCGCCCATAAGCCATCCGACGCCACTACACCCTCCGAACGATGGGCCATCGTGCATGAAGACTTTCAAAGGAAATGCATCCTTTCGCACCTAGCCAATATATTTCCAGAGCAGTTATAGTAAGCTTTTATGCCGATTTTTCGTGGATCCATTTCTCTCACCATAGTAACAATTCATATTTTAGGAGAATAGGGCAACGCTCTTATCACAGTTTTGAAATTGTTCAAAAAAGTGCTTCGGTCGTGCCTTAGGGGCGCAAGGGTCCAATTACACCCATTCGCGCCCTGCCACTGACGATAACCGCTCGAATTGACCAAATGTATAAATGACCGTCCAATAACAGAGGCTATGAATATGTCCAAAGAACGTGTATTTACCTTTTGTAGGGAATTGGCATGATAAAGCTATCCGCGCTTGGATGCCGTGTATGCTCACGTTAGCCCAAAAAACGTGTTTGAATGAACAATTACAACGCTCTGTTATAGCAGTTCGGGCGCAATGAATCAGAGTTTTGGCGCCGATTAATTACTGTAGATGGAACTTTGTCTCGAAACATGTCGGTTACCTACAGGGGAAGGGGCGGTGAATTTCCTCACCGGCATTTATTACCGGTGTCTTCCGTTTCATATCACGGAATCTCTTGAACCTTAGAATAAATCCCATTCTTCCCGTTTCTCCTGCGATACCACCTGCCGAATAGCAGGGATTTCACTTTCAGGCGGGCCGTTTGATGAACGGCCTCGCGCGTGCAGGTGGGACCTTCGATCGGGGCTCGTTGCTCGCGAGCAATTGGGCTCTGATATAGAGAATCATTGTCTGGAGTGCGGGTGGTTTGACTCAACATTATCATTTCATTCATTCCTGGGATTTGAAAATTGTTTGAAAAAAATTGAACCGCTTTTGCAAATCTAGGGGTCGCTAGATTCCGTAGTCAATTTTCGACGCGTCGCGATTCAAACAAACAGGTGCTTTCGGGCCTAATTTTCTGAGACAGGGATTATCTCTATTGATTTTAGGGGCTCCCAAAGCTAGAGCCAAAAAATTATTTTCAACAGGGAAAAAGAACCACGGACTGGCGTAGTCAGGATGGGCTGAAAAACCGACCGATTCTCATATGGAGAACAAACAAGAGCTTGGTTATATGGAACTCGCTGATACTTTCAACAGGGGGGAAGTACACATAAAGTTTGTTGAATTTGTGTTTTGGGGCGAGTCCTCGGCGTAAATTAGGATATGGAGGGACGTCAGAGTGAATTTACTCCCTAAAATTAAGCGCGTACCGTACCTATCTTAATAAAATTTCCTAGAAGAACTATATAACGCGTACAACCAAAACGACATTGAGCTTATGCTACGGTCAATAGAGGCACCTACGATCCTTCACATATTCGACAAAAGGCTAAAACCTTTGTTTGTTGACAGAATTTATCATTAATAACCCTGTTTACATATCCCCGGTAACTGACACGTTTTAGTCGCAGAAAGACCCGTCACTGAGGTTTCAGTGTATGATCACTGGGTTCAATTCTGGTTGACGTCTCGCGTGTATCTGCCGCAGGATCCTTCACAAAAGGGGTTTCTCCAGCCTCAGGAGAAATCAAATTAGGCTTGGACCACCCGCCGACCGAAGCACACGAATGCAGGATCCTGTGAGAAAAGGTTAATTGATATACAAATCAACGTAAACGCAGAAATCAGCTGGACGCTGGAAAACCTGTATCAGGTGAACGAAATGTTGTTAATCAAAGACTGGAGACTCTTGGTTGACGATCCAAAAAAACCCCCAATCTGCCGTTGGCTAAACCCCCGTATCTAGTCCTTGGACGGGTGGATCGAAGCGTCGATAAAATTCTCAAAAATAAAATTATTGCCGGCTTCGTACAGTTGGACTCCAAATAACGGGAAATGCGCTCTTCCCCAAAACACTTGTATAATATCCACTGCACTGGCTATAGTCGAGAAAATCGCCGCAGGCAGCGCGCTTTCGAAGAATAGAAAATATATAACTCACCCCCAATCCCTAGAGCAAATTCCAGTTCGGAAGGCCGAGCGAAGACCATTCTCGTTTGAGAAAAGCTTCCTAGCCTCGAAAACTATTACTCCCCCCCCCCTACGCCAAATATTCGTTCATCCGTTGTATTTTTCTATGGTTCTCAGAAAATCTGTTTTAACTAGACATCTTGAAAAAACATATCGGATGCCGAACAAAAAACAATTATTCGTACACTTGTTTTCAAAACCCAACTGTTCATTTTACGCCTATTCGGCGAAATCTCTCGTCAAAATCTCAAGTGCCATTGACAATAGATATGGTTTATGGGCCACCCGTCGAGCGCACTCGGGGCAAGCACCCCAATTACATCCTCCAGGTCAATTTCAGTTTGAAACTGGATGAACGAATACCGTGTTCATTCCTCATATGCATATGCGCTCTGAGATTAAATGTACACAGGGTAGCTGATGACAGGGTTTTGGCTCAGAAAATCGTTTTCCACACGACAACTTGGATACACCATTATATCGAATATCTTGAAAAAGGAAAGACCATCATCATAGGAGCATATTACGCATCATTACTTGACAAGCTGAAGGCAGAAATTTCGGAAAAACGGTCACATTTGCAAAAAAAAAATGTTTCACCAAGACAATGCGCCTCCTCACACCTCAGCGGCTGCCACGGCGAAAATCCACGAATTACGGATTTTCTACTGTTTGACCACCTTCCTTACTCACCAGAGGTAGCCGCAAGCGACTGTTTTCTGTTCCATAAATTTAAAGTTATACTCGGAGGTCACAGATTTTTGTCAAATTAGGAGGCTATCACCTTCGTAAACAACTATTTTGTAAAGAAATATGCCAAGTGCTACTTGGACGGGTTAAAGAGATGGGAGCATCGCTGGGAGAAGTGTGTAGACTCGCAAGGAGACTAGTAGAACAATAAAAACACATTTGAAGAAAAAATGTCTTGTAGCTTTGTTGGGTTGGAGTTTTTTTAGTCCAACCTCGTAAGTGGAATGTATACTTTTTTCCATACCAGTGAGTCGGAGAAGAACTTGTAGACATTTTTTCGTGAAACAGGCTGAATATTTCTTTGCTTGAACCGTTATCGCCATTGAATAGAAATCAAAAATAACATGAATGAGACATGACACATATATTAGCACCTTCAAAACAGTTTCTGGGTTGTATCGTAGAAAAAGTGTGAAGAATACAGGGAGTTCATCTGATTTTTTATTTGCAAATCAAATCTTCGGGGGATGTTATTTGTTTCACACAAGTAAAATCAACATTATATATATATATATATATATATATAAGAATCCTTTTTAAATTCGGGTATTATATTCTTCTTTAACTTAGACAGTCGTCTAACCTTCACAACTATATATATATATATATATATATATACACTAGTGGACACTAGCGGACTCGACAGACGTTGTCCTGTCCAAATTTTTATGTTCCCTAAAATGTTTTTCCCGAACATTTTCCCGTTATCCCGTTATCCCGTTATCGCATTTTCCTGTTACCCCCTTTTTGTCTTCACCCCGTCATCCCGTTATTCCCGTTATCTCCCGTTTTCCTATTATCCCATTTTTTCTTTATCCTGTTATCCCGTTTTCCCCTTATCCCCTTATCCTGTCATCCCGTTTTCCCGTTTTCTCGTTTTCTCGTTTTTTCGTTATCCCGTTATTCCCGTTATCCAGTTATCCCGTTTTTTATATATCCTTTTATTCCGTTTCCCTTTTCCCTTATCCTGTCATCCCGTTATCCGTTTTCCCTTTTTTGTTCCCTTATCCCGTTATCCCCTAAAAGGAAATGAAAAATAGGGGTTGATCGTAGAAGGGTGAAAATTCAGGTTGGTATGTATTTTTGAATGCTGTATCATAAAAAAATAAAAACAAAACATTTTGTCTAAAAAAAAAATTCAAAGGGTGGACCACCCTTAACATTAAAGACAATGATTTGTAGATCTTAACCATCCAAGGCGCCACCCAAACGCATACAAAAAAATTCATTCAAATCGGTCCAGCCGTTTAGGAGGAGTGCAGTGACAACACACGTACAGTAGAATTATATATATAAAGATATATATATATATATATATATATATATATATATATATATATTTATATATATATATACATAATACAATTAAATTTTCATCATATACACAATAATGAAATCAATAAAAACTTAATCTGAAACATATATTACCATACATCATCCTCATGATTGTTTTTTCATCGTCATTGTAATTATCAATTCCATCACATTCTACCTCATCAAGCTCTACCATAACAATGTCTTCAACCAAAAGAGGAGTTGGATCACCCTCGAATCAAAGCGGTTCAATTATATCATTAACTGTCTATCCACATTGTTCTGGTGAGAAATTGACGCAGTTTGCTTTTGTAGCATTTTGCCACATTGAAGTTACATAGATTGTTCTCAAAATCTTCTGTTTAAGCGATTTCCAACATTGAATTCATGATTTCCGACTACAAAAACCCCCCTCAAACCAATTTTGAATGGAATCGGACTATAATAACAACATTCGTTGCCATCTTAGAGCCGCCATCTTGAATTCGTAGATTCTGACCCAAAAATCATATTCCCAAAAACCTCCACATACCCATTTCCTTTCGGAATAGGGCTATAACCACAAAACTAATTTTAAATTCATGAATTCTGGCAAATAAATCATGATATCCAGCTCCAAAAGCCCCCACATACTAATTTTGAATAGAACCGAACTATAATCACAAAACTAGACCGCAATATTGGAGCCGCCATTCCGTAATGCATTCCGTTATTCACGTTATTCGGACAACTAGAAGTAGGTCAAAATTCACTTGCAAGATTTGAACCAAACATACATATATGAAATTGAATGAATGCTTGTGAAAACATTTCCTGGTGTTTCTCGATAGACCAGGTTTTCTGCACCCAGCTCTCAGACATGAGAAATGATTTGTTTTGGGGCGAGTATTCGCCCCAAACAAATAAATGGGAGACCACTGCCTGCCAAGAAACCTCCGCGTTATCAAGATCCGTACAACTGCAGCGAAGTAAGCATATTCGAGAATAATCAGGGGTAGTTTCAACCCTTCAGGGGTTCGGATTTTGTTGAATTCTTTCTTGGCACGCACTACCCCTGCAATTTAATCTTGCAGAGTTTAATCAACTATTGACAATAAACTTTGTGATGTAACTTATTTTATAATAGGGATAGTTAATACCACCTGCGGAGCAAACTTCGGACATGGAAACAATTTTATCTTAATAAAAAGATACAATAAAAATTATATATTTTTCCGATTTATTTTTAGATTAATAGATTCATAGTGAAGAATTATTCAAATATTCAAATGTTCATGGGTGATTTTAGCCCTTTCTTAATTTTTTTCATATTTAACATATATATGTCTTTCTTCGTGTTGCTCTATCTAGAAATGGCACCATGTATTAATATTACTAGTTCCTCAACTGAGTTGACTAATAAAAAAAAACCATATAAATTTCATTTCTGTTGGTTCAGATGAAATTTTTATAAAAATCCTACATTTCTTTTCTTAACCTCCAATTTTTTATTATTCATCAGTTGAAAGACCATTATTAAAGCAATTTCATTCCTTCATTCCTTTGATCTATTAGGCAAAAAATTTTGATATTCCAATTTTTCACTCCCATATTATTTTTTTCTTCAATACTGGTGATTCAGACGTAGAATTCATCTCAGCTGAATTCATCGCCGACCTAAGTTCAAAATAACGTCAGTTTTACCCACCATAATATTTGTTCGGATAATGTATACTTTTTGTATTGACACTTAACTTTTTTATGGTTAAAAAAACTATATTGAAAAATTTACGATTTCAAGATTAAAATTATTGCAATTTTGGAAAATTCCTTCTTCAGCAGGTGCGTAGCTAACCCTGGAATGCAATCCTCGTATGAACTTTCATCTTTCAGGTTCTGATACTCTTTGAGATATAACCTGTTTCATATAAAATAGGCAAAAAATTTAAATAAAAATAACATATTTTGTTAAATGATATTTTTTCGTTAAATTAGAGGTTTTATAGATAAACATTTTTATAGCTTCAGCGGTTTCATCTCGGCGATGTATCAGTCAGTCAGAAGATATTATATATATATATATATATATATATATATATATATGTGTTTATATACAATATTCAATATATATATATATATATATATATATATATATATATATATGATTGATTGGTTATTGATTTTAAATTTATATATATTTTTGTAATTTTTTTCATTCCACAGATTTTAATTTCTGATTCCCTATCATAACAAATGAAAACTCCGGCTATGTTATCTTACCATACTCTTTTCAAACCTCTTTTTTTTTATCCCATCCCAGCTCAGTCAGGTACGCCTATGAACATGAGTCAGCTCCCTCTCAGCAGTCGGTTCTGTGATCTGTACTGTCGACTTGGCACTAACAATTCGATAAGAAATGCTGTTCAGTGGAAGAAAAGTGTGGTTAGATAAAACACAGATTGCAGAGAATAAACAAATGGTTGTTTTCATTCAGCTAAAAAAACTTCAAACTGCCCTATTCTGCGATAAATACCTCATACTACAAAGAAACAATAATATGAAATGGTGCAATATGAATTTAAGTGATGATTATCAATAGGAAGAATATTGAAAATAATGGTCAGTCCTTTAGCATGGAATTTTGATGGATGTTCAGCCAAAACAATGTAAAAAGTGGATCAGACACTCGAAGTTATTGGATAGATAAACGAAAAGTTGCACTTTGGTGAGTTCGGTGATAGAATACTTTGTTGCTCCTTTTTCCTGTGATGTTTCCAGCCCCGTGGACGTACTTTCGGAATTACAATGACAGCTTACGTGCGTTCTTCCATGGATTTCTCTTATATACCAGGTAAGTGGAAATTTTTTATAACTTATTTCTCCCAGTTGTACCTTCTAGGAATTTCTCTCGTTTGGGAATCTTTTTACCAGTTTTTTCTCGTATTGTCTATTAATATCTCTTTTAAATTTTCGTATGTGGCTTCCTGTTTGTAACTTCATTCAATCTCCTCCAAACTTGTTATCCTCTTTCATGGCAACACACATCCTTTTTTATTTTCTCACAGGTTTTTTGAATTTTGTGTTATTTCCTACCTACTTATTTGTTATTCTAATTACTACTAATGATTTTATGAATGAAAGCTAATTCTAAATCTACATACTATTTACAAATTGGTATAAAATTCTATTTTTACAATTTCTGCTATCACATCTTTCATATATCATCATTTTTCCCACACAAACCCTTTCGATATCCCATTGGTGGGTTTCCTGTTGATGTGAATTATCATACAGGATGTTCAAAACTCATATAGCAGTTGATCTTACTTTAAATTCAATGTTTTCTATAAATTTGAATTTTGACATGATTTATGTTGAAAACGGAAACATTCTCAATTGAATATTGATAGAAAGATTTTTCTGTGAATTAAACTGAAGTTATTTTTTGTGAATGTTTAACAGAAAACAACTACTTCCCCGGCTAAAGCCACGCTGGACATTGAACTACATCTGATAGATATTCTGAAAAGGCCCTAACTCAAAAGAAAAAATCTGAAATTGAAAATTTGCATTTTCATTCAGATAGTTATTTGATTTTCTATTCCAGTCTCAATTAAGAACTCATAAAGATGAATGAGGCAAAGAAGAATGTTTTCCAAAAGTGAGTACCCACCAGAAATCATTCGTAACATTGACGCAGGAGAGACATCGCATTCACTAGGTCTTCAATACATTTTTGTCGACAAAAATCTATTTCACGCTTTCCACGATCATCAGGAAGACCGGAAGAAATGGGAAACACATTTTCAAGAAGCAATCTGATTTTATGAACATCCTGTTTATATTTTCAATAGATCGACATGATTTAATTGTGGATTTTCATTAGATATTTCGTTGGTCATATACTTCTGATAATAGAACTACTTCAGGACTGCCCTCTTGATACATATGCACCGACTAGAGCATAGTATAAGATTCCATAATAGTAAAAAGGTAAAGAAAATTGCAAAACAACATAGCATTAACGACGATAACTGAAATACCTAATCACAATAATGATAATTATGAGTTTAATTATTTTACAACATTTCCTAACATAACAATATATATTTATATATATATATATATATACAATATATTGTTGTGATGGGATTGATTTTGAGTTTATATATTTCTTTATATTTTAGATTTGTTTCCAAGATTTCATGAATGAATCCCTATCATAACAAAATGTAAACACCGGCTATGTTATCTTACTTTTTTTCACCTCTTTTTACCTTATCCCAGCTCCGTCGGTACGCCTATGGGCAATGCGTCATCTCGGTCTTTAGAAGTCGGTTCTATGGTCAGTGGTGCCACCTTGACGCAATCTTGATGTCAAATAAGCTGCTTAGTGGGGAGAAAAGTGGTTAAATGTTCTCAGATAAACAAAGAAAACAGAAGATTGTCAAATATCTGTTTTTTATTGTAGTAAAACCTTAAAACTGACCTACTCTGCGTAAACTAACTTATGGAACTGAAAACAGTGATGTGAAATGGTGAAATTTTATTACGTTTGATCAATGCTTGTTGAATGAATGTTCGAAAGGTATACAAAGTCCGTTAGCATCGAAAATCATTAAGTGTTCAAACGAAAAGCAACAAGTGATTAAATAAACAATACGAGTTTCTGAACTTGATCGTTGACCTTCAGTCAGTTCTGTATATTAAATACCTTGTTATTCTTCTTGTTTGGTGTTCTGCAGCCTCTTTGAAGTATTCGTGCTACTGAAAAATACAACTTCCTGGCATCAAACCAACTTTAGTTCCTGAGAATTGGCATTGACAGGATTTCTTAATCTGTTACTACGGTGAGTGGAATTTTCTTTTGTATCGATTCTCCACTTGATGTTTGAATGAATTATACCGTTCTTTGGAAGGTTTTGCTTGTTTTTCTTCTTACAATTCACTAGAACTTTTCTTCCAAAATTTCATACGTGGTTTCTTTTTCTGGAATTTTTATCTCCTTCCCACACACACCTTTTATCTTTTTCACAGATTTTAGAATGTTTTGCTACTTACTTTTATTTTTCATTCTAATCAATTTTGATGATTTTATTTATGAAATCTAATCCTAAACCTTATATACTATGTACAAATGCGTATAAAATTCATTTTTGACAATTTTCTGCTTTTATATTTTCATATTTCATCACTTTTTTCCCACACGACTCTGTCGATATCTCATTGGTGGGTTTCCTGTTGATGAGATTTGTCATACAAGATGTTCCAAACTTATATATCAGTTGATCTACTTCGAATATAATGTTTTCTATACATATGCATCGACTAGAGCATAGTATAAGATCCCAGAATAGTAAAAAGGTGAAGAAAAATTGCAAAACAACATAGCATTAACCACGATAACTGAAATACCTAATAATAATAATTATTATTATGAGTTTAATTATTTTATAACATTTCCTAATATAACAAATTCCCTTAATTAATATTCAATATTTTAATACTTGCAAGTAGAATTTGAATATTAATTTATTCACAACTACTAATATTACTTTCTTTTATTTCAGAAAAACCTGACTTTTGACTTCTCTTCAAATCAAGAGAAACATTTTTCAAGATTACTATATTCATGTCACTCGATATATTTTATTTTTATTTATTATATTTTATACTGATATTATTCTCAATATTGATAGATTTTTCAAATTATTGGTACTCCTTTCAATTATACTCAGTTTATTTTATTTCACCCATCTCTTCCCTTAATCATTCCTCAGTATTCATATTGAATTGGATATTTTATTAATCTGAATCTCTCACTTTATTTATTTTTATTTTGTGCATATACTCTTTCGATATACTTTATTCATACATCATTACCTCATTATATTTATTAATACTTCATTAATATACCTTTATTTTATTCATCAATATACCTTTATCATCATCATCATCATTATATTTCTTATAATATACTTCTTTAGTATTATTATCATTTCCACTTTCATTTCTCACATGCGTTCTTTTGATACACAAAATATTTTTATCTTCATTTCTTTTCATTTTTCTTCAAAATTCATATTATTTACTATTCATTTCTATATTTTTCCTTCATAATATATTTTGGTTTTTTACTTTTTCTATCTGATCTGTACCAATAATTGTTTCAACCTACATGTTTTTCAGTATGAATAATTATTAATTGTTGTTCAATATTATTATTTTCTTTCTACAATGTGGTTTTTTTCCCCAGTTTTTTTCTCTTTTTTTTAATTTATTCAAATTTAAATACCTATCTATCAAATTATTTATTAATTTTTTTTTTATTTCCTAATTTACCTATCAAATTTGTTAAACCTACAATTGATTATTCCCTAAATTTTTATTTTTGTTATTTATCTCTCCTTCTATGGAATCGTACTTGTTTTATTACTACAAACATATATTTTATTTCAAAAATTTTCAGTTGAAATTCTATGTTAACGTTTTCAACTATTTCTTTCTTCAAAATTTTAAATTTTTCTTGTTTTAGATCATCATATTCATTCAAATTCTTTCCTATTTTTATATTAGACATTTCACTAAACATTATGATTATTTTTTTGTTTGTATTGCTTTCTTTCATTTCAAAAATCATATTAGCCATATTTATGTCATTGATTTCCATTGTTATTTTATCATTTATGTTCCCTTTTTGCAATTCAAAATTCATTTTCGCTATGTTTCTGTCATATATTTCATTATTGTTAATTAATCATTTATTTTCCCCTTTTTCATTTCAAAATTCTTATTAGTCATGTTATTTCATTCAGAGCCATTTTTATTATTTTATAATTTATGTTTCCTTTTTGCATCTCAAAATTTTCATTGGTCATGTACATATCATCCATAGGTTCATTATTATTGTCATCAGGATTCATTTTTATATTTTGTATTTGTTTATCATCCTTTTCTAATAAATTATTATTAACATTTGTTTTTTGTATAACTACCCCCTTGAATTGCTTATTATTTTGCTCACTATTCGTTTCAAATCGTTTTTATATATCTTCTGTACTTTCTTTGAAACTTTCTTCCATTTTTCCCATACTTTTTCTCATTCCATCCATTTTTTCTGAGTTTTCTTTTCTTTCCTGTTTCATTTCATTAATCATTCTGTCCATTTTTTCCATCATTTTATTGAACAAAATGTCAAATTTTGCGCGCTCACTTTCTGTCAAAAAGTCCATCTTTTCCACACTTATACAAATATGTCAATGCAAAAATTCTAAAATGTCAACTTTTTTTTTATTTTTCTCCGTATAAATATTTTTTATTTCAAATAATATTTTTGTTTTCTATTTTAATTTGCTTCTAATTCTTATTTTGGCAATTCCGCTACGCGTTGGTTATCTCCCCACGTTGCTGATATCGTCCCACTTTACTGTTATTGCCCTTATTTGCCCCGCGTTGCGGCGCCAATTGTTGTGATGGGATTGATTTTCAGTTCACATATTTCTCTATATCTTAGATTTGTTTCCAGGATTTTATGAATGAATCCCTATCATAACATAAAAACTTTTTAACAAAAAATTAAACCGACGAAATACGGAACTGAAAACTAAAAAATAAAATAAATCTTCTTAGTCTGGATAACTTAGCTCCCAAACTAATGTAAGTAACTAATTTTGAGTCGGCGCCAAACAAACAAGCAAATTAATTAGGTAAGGCGTAAAATGATGGCATCGAGTTGGGCGGTGACATTCTGATAATTTTTTTGAAGTAATTTAATGATCTTCGTTGATTGTTTGATTGGTGCCGACTCAAAATTAGTTACTTACATTAGTTTAGGAGCTTAGTTATTCAGACTAAGAAGATTTATTTTATTTTTTACCTTTCAGTTCCGTATTTTGTCGGTTTAATTTTTTGTTAAAAGTTTTTATTTTCCAATTTTTTGTGGCTGAAACCTACTAATTACTAACTGCTTGTTTTTTTATTACTTCCAAAATACTTACTTACCCACCTTACTTCAACTATTACCAGTTAAATAATATGATTATCTACTCTTATCATTTGTTGTTATATAAATTATTTTTGTTGTTCTGGTTAGTTTATTTCATTACTTTGTATATCTATCCATCCTCTCACAGAATATAGTGATTGTGATAATGACAATAGCGATCTGTCATTGTCAACTACATATGTGTGCCAATGTTCACAAGTGAAAAATCAATTATCCCCTATTTTTCTACCCGTAAGGGTGGATAATTCCACTCGAAATCCAAATATGATCAACTATGATTGATTGAGGAAGAATCATCCAAATCGAAGATCCCAGTACAAAGTTATGCCTGATAGAATCGGTTAACGGACCAGAATTCAGAGGGTGAGTGATCAATATCCTTCATTTTCCTACCTTGGGGTTGATTTCATTTTTCAAATTCAAATAGGACCAACTTCAAAGTACACCCTATCCACTGAGAAAAGGATTATCGGAATCGGACGCCCCAGTAAAAAGTTATGCGTGATCATACATAAAAAAATGATAAAAAAAAATATACGCGTCGACTAGAGAACCTCCTCCTTTTTTGTTAGGTCGGTTAAAAATAAAAACACCGGGTATGTTATCTTACTCTTTTTCACCTCTTCTTACATTATCCCAGCTCAGTCGGTACGCCTATGGACAATGCGTCATCTCGGTCTTCAGAAGACGGTTCTATGGTCAGTGGTGCCACCTTGACGCAATGCTTGATGTCAAATAAGCTGCTTAGTGGGAGAAAAGTGGTTAAATAATCTCAGATAAACAAAGAATGCAGAAGATTGTCAAATATCTGTTTCCTATTGAAGTAAAACCTTAAAACTGACCTACTCTGCGTAAACTAACTTATGGAACTAAAAACATTGATGTGAAATGGTGAAATTTTATTACGTTTGATCAATGCTTGTTGAAATAATGTTTGAAATTTATACAAAGTCCGTTAGCATCGAAAATCATTAAGTGTTCAAACGAAAAGCACACAAGTGAACAAATAAACAATTAGAGTTTCTGAACTTGATCGTTGCACTTTAGTCAGTTCTGTGTATTAAATACCTTGTTATTCTTATTGTTTGGTGTTCTGCAGCCTCTTTGAAGTATTCGTGCTACTGAAAAATACAGCTTCCTGGCATCAAATCAACTTTAGTTCCTGAGAATTGGCATTGGCAGGGTTTCTTGTTCTGGTACTAAGGTGAGTGGAATATTCTTTTGTGTTGATTCTCCACTTGATGTTTGAATGAATTATACCGTTCTTTGGAGGGTTTTGCTTGTTTTTTTTCTTCCAATTTACTAGAAGTTCTCTTCCAAAATTTCATACGTGGTCTCTTTTTTCAAATTTTTATCTCTTTCCCAAACTTCTAATTTTTTTCCATGATAAC
Source organism: Gonioctena quinquepunctata (assembly GCA_018342105.1). Lineage (NCBI taxonomy): Eukaryota > Metazoa > Arthropoda > Insecta > Coleoptera > Chrysomelidae > Gonioctena > Gonioctena quinquepunctata. The sequence continues at coordinate 17,647 of JAFIRS010006334.1, forward strand.
ACACACCTTTTATCTTTTTCACAGATTTTAGAATTTCTTGCTACTTTCTACTCCATTATTTGTCATTCTAATCAATTTTGATGATTTTAGTAATGAAATCTAATCCTAAACCTCATATAATATGTACAAATGCGTATAAAATTTATTTTTGACAATTTTCTGCTTTTATATTTTCATATTTCATCACTTTTTTCCCACACAACTCTGTCGATATCTCATTGGTGGGTTTTCTGTTGAGGAGATTTGTCATACAGGATGTTCCAAACTTATATATCAGTTGATCTACTTTTTAACCGACGAAACCAAAAAGGAGGAGGTTCTCTATTCGACCCGTATATTTTGTTTTTCCATCATATTTTTTTATGTATGATCACGCATAACTTTTTACTGAGGCGTCCGATTCCGATAATTCTTTTCTCAGTGGATAGGGTGTACTTCGACTTTGGTTCCATTTGAATTTGAAAGATGAAATCCACCCCTACGGGTAGCGAAATGAAGGTTATTGATCACTCACCCTCTGAATTCTGGTTCGTTAACCGATTCTATCAGGCATAACTTTGTACTGGGTTCTTCGATTTGGATGATTCTTTTTTTAATAGATAGGGTATACCTTATATTTGGATTTCGAAAGGAATTAGCCACCCTTACGGGTGGAAAAATAGGGGATAATTGATTTTTTACTAGTGAACATTAGCACACACATACGTAGTTGACAATGACAGATCGCTACTGACATTATTCTTGTTCCGTCAAAATCAGTATATTTTATGAGAGGATGGAATGATATACATAGTCATGGAATAAACTAACCAGAACAACGAAAATAATTTATATTACAACAAATAGTAAAAGTAGATAATCATGATTTGTTGAAAATATAAACAGGATGTTCATAAAATCAGATGTGGAATCATCTGCGACTGAAAGATAATCTTTAGTCACTATCTTCCATCGTCAAGATAACCTCTTGTGGGGTATTCATGTTGAAAAGGGAAACATTCTCAATTGAATATTGATAGAAAGATTTTTCTGTGAATTGAAAAATCCACGATTAAAATGAAGTTATTTTTTGTGAATGTCTAACAGAAAACAACTACTTCCCCGGCTAAAGCCACGCTGGATATTGAACTACGTCTGATAGATATTCTGAAAAGGCCCTAACTCAAAAGAAAAAATCTGAAATTGAAAATTTGCATTTTCATTCAGATAGTTATTTGATTTTCTATTCCAGTCTTAATTAAGAACTCATAAAGATGAATGAGGCAAAGAAGAATGTTTTCCAAAAGAGAGTACTCACCAGAAATCTGAATGAAAATGCAAATTTTCAATTTCAGATTTTTTTTTTTGAGTTAGGGCCTTTTCAGAATATCTATCAGACGTAGTTCAATATCCAGCGTGGCTTTAGCCGGAGAAGTAGTTGTTTTCTGTTAGACATTCACAAAAAATACCTTCATTTTAATCGTGGATTTTTCAATTCACAGAAAAATCTTTCTATCAATATTCAATTGAGAATGTTTCCCTTTTCAATAGATAATCATATTATTTAACTGGTAATAGTTGAAGTAAGGTGGGTAAGTAAGTATTTTGGAAGTAATCAAAAAACAAGTTGGTAGTAATTGGTAGATTCTACCCACAAAAAATTTAAAAATAAAAAATGTTTAACAAAAAATTAAACCGACGGAATACGGAACTGGAAAGTAAAAAATAAAAACTTTTTAACAAAAAATTAAACCGACGAAAAAATCAAGTGAAAAGCAAAAAATAAAATAAACCTTCTTAGTCTCAATGATAATTGAGCTCCTAAACTAATGAAAGTAACTGATTTTGAGTCGGCGCCAAACAAACAAGCAATTGAATTAGGTGAAGCGTAAAATGATGGCAGCGAGATGCACGGCTGCGTTTTGATGACTTCTTTCATAGATAATGATCTTCGATAATCGTTTGTTTGGCGCCGACTCAACATTAGTTCAGGAGCTCAATTATCATTTAGACTAAGAAGGTTTATTTTATTTTTGCATTTCAGTTGATTTTTTCGTCGGTTTATTGTGAATTTTCATGAGATATATTGTTGGTCACATACTTTTGACTACAGAAGTACTTCAGGACTGACCTGATAGTAAAAAGGTAAAAAAAAAATGCAAAACAACATAGCATTAACCACGATAACTGAAATACCTAATAATAATAATTATTATTATAAGTTTTTTTATTTTATAACATTTCCTAACATGACAATATATATATATATATATATATATATATATATATATATAAATTGGGGTTGCAATGAAATACACAGTTTGGAATTCACCTGTAGAGGAACAATAATTTAACTTCTGAAAGCTGAACTGTAACTTCTTCCAAATTGTTAGGCTTGATGTTCTATAGCATATATATTCCTGTTTTTTTCTTAAGAACATTACTGTAGAGATATTATCTCCTGATCACGATTCCTAAATTGTCTTTTTCTCCCCTCGCATCACATCGTATTTCATAAACATCAAACAACACATTCAATAAACTGATTCCACTCAATTTTTTTTGGTGATCTGTTAACAATATGAACAAACGCCTACGAATGAAATAATCAAAACAACCACGATTTTTATTGGTCTGTCGATTATCAACTGTGCTGTTGCCCATTCAATTATGGACTATGTGAATAATGGAATCATTACATGCTTCCAACAACGGCTAAAACGTTTCAATCAATTTAGTGACCTAAAACAAAAATTGGACTAATATGATTTTTATAAATCAAAATCAATGAGTAAAATTCAGTTTATAATATTATGAAATCATGCTTTCCCAAAACAATGTCTGAATTCCGTATCTCTGTATATTTATCTATCTGTCTGCCAAAATTCAGAAAAAGTTTTTATTCGAGGAGTTGTTCCACGAAACGTCATCTCTCTGCATATCACCAGAAAAGTTATTTGTCTACGTTCATGCAAAAAACAAAACTTCGTTGAACTATATTTAGTGAAAAAACTGGTTCTTTATTGCACTAGTGTAATAAAATGTTTATTGCACTCATCTGCCATTCTACTACAGAGTTTTGTGATCATGAAAAACATAAACGTTCAAATCAACGCCATTTTCAGTCAATTTTCTGTGATATTGTATTACATTTTAAACAATTGCATATTTCATATTATTTTCAATCAAATTCATTGTATACTGGATTACGGAATTACTAGAAAATGCAGTTTATCAAAAATAAAGTTTGAGTTGAATTGTTCCTAACATAGGTGTTCGTTCCTAACTTCTCAGTGCAAATCGATAGTGCTAATTAATTATTGACTATTTTACAATTAAATAACGCTCTTTATTTTCCCACACTAATGCCGCCTAAATGATTTTATTTTTTATTTTTGCATGAACGTAGAAAAAATATTGTATGTAACTCTTGCAAAAAGTGTTTATTGCACTGGACGTGTTGTCCAACTCGGCCTGACGGCCTCATCGGGCAACTTCACGTCGAGTGCAATAAACACCTCCTTTTTGCACTTGTTGCATAAATAACTATTTTGTGAATGTCCTATGATTTCCATTGTTGGAATTTGAGAGATTGAATAGGTTCTTCAAGTTTGGTCGTTTACCATAGATGCAATTTTCGGAAATAAGTTACGTTACTTGAAGAAGTATGGAATGTTATCTAACACAAACTTCCACTGGTGAGTTCAATTTCCACCCATAGTCATAAAGCGAAAAATTTCTTCAAAATATTGAACTACATGAACTTGCGTGCATAGAAATCGGCCCACTGTGAACTTTCGAACAAAACCGATTTATGAGATCCAAAAAATATGTTGTTTGAAAGACCATTCAATATGATTTGAGATAAGTTTATATTTGTTAAAATTTGTTGCGTCTTCCTACGCTTAAAATTGTAAAATTAACGCAAGAAACAAATGGACTTTTGTATAAATAAAAGAAATAGGGTTTATTGACAATTTTCCAAACTGAAACCTAACTTAAAATAATGGGTATGACCCCCTCTTGCCCTTATAACATATCTCATATGATTGGGCATAGATCTAATCAGGTTCGATGTTGTTTCTTGTGGGATGCCAAGCTACTCTTCTTCTACTGCAACAAGCTCTGCGATCGAGGTTGGGGCATGAAATCTAGCAGGAGTTATTCGTTTCAGCTCATTCCATAAATGTTCGATAGGGTTAAGGTCTGGACTGCATGCTGCATATAACCCAAAAAACTTTTTAACAAAAAATTAAACCGACGAAAAAATCAACTGAAAAGCAAAAAATAAAATAAACCTTCTTAGTCTAAATGATAATTGAGCTCCTAAACTAATGTAAGTAACTGATTTTGAGTCGGCGCCAAACAAACAATTATCGAAGATCATTATCTATGAAAGAAGCCATCAAAACGCAGCCGTGCATCTCGCTGCCATCATTTTACGCTTCACCTAATTCAATTGTTAGTTTGTTTGGCGCCGACTCAAAATTAGTTGGTTGGTTGGTGGAGCTCAATTATCATTTAGACTAAAAAGGTTTATTTTATTTTTTGCTTTTCAGTTGATTTTTTCGTCGGTTTAATTTTTTGTTGAAAAGTTTGTATTTTTCACTTTTCAGTTCCGTATTTCGTCGGTTTAATTTTTGAAAAGTTTTTATTTTTCAATATTTTGTGGCTAAAATCTACTAATTACTACCTACTTGTTTTTTGATTACTTCCAAAATACTACCTACCCACCTTACTTCAACTATTACCAGTTAAATAATATGATTATCTACTTTTACTATTTGTTGTAATTTAAATTATTTTCGTTGTTGTGGTTAGTTCATTTCATCACTTTGTATATCATTCCATCCTCTCATAAAATATACTGATTTTAACGGATGTGGAACAAGAATAATGTCAGTAGCGATCTGTCATTGTCAACTACGTATGTGTGTGCCAATGTTCACTAGTGAAAAATCAATTATCCCCTTTTTTTTTACTCGTAAGGGTGGCTAATACCTTCCGAAACCCAAATATAAGGTATACCCTATCTATTAAAAAAAGAATCATCCAAATCTAAGAAACCAGTACAAAGTTATGCCTGATAGAATCGGTTAACGTACCAGAATTCAGAGGGTGAGTGATCAATATCCTTCATTTTGCTACCCTTAGGGGTGGATTTAATCTTTTAAATTCAAATGGGACCAAATTCGAAGTACACCCTATTGGAATCGGAATCGAAATCGGACGTATCAGTAAAAAGTTATGCGTGATCATACATAAAAAAATTATGGAAAAAAAATATACGGGTCGACTAGAGAACCTCCTCCTCTTTGATTTCGTCGGTTAAAAAACCGACTTGCAATTCTGAACTATTTTTGCGGAGTGCGGCCTCGCATTGTCATGCATGGAAATTGATATTGTCGACGTAAGGTACCACATGAGCTGCTGAAATCTCTTCGGTGCACCTGTCAAACATCTTCTCCTGTGACCATAGTCGTCCCTACAGATGAGGGTCGGTGCGTGCTTCCATAGAAATTGAACCCCAGATCATGCGGGAACCACCTCCATAAGCAATACGCTCTTCGATGCAGCATTCTACAAATCGCTCACTTGATCTCCGGTACACTTTTTTTCTCCTTTGGTCGCTACCATCCATATCCTAAGAAAAGATCATACTCTCACTGGTCAAATGTCCAATTCAGATGATCTTGGGCAAAACGCAGGCGTGCTTGACGATGAGCTGGGATGAGTTTTGGACTCATCGCAGGTGTTTTTGAAGTCAGGGTACTTTCCTGGAGTCTTCGTCTAACTGTCCACTGACTAATAGCTACTTCTCGTATTTCACGGTGCTGATGTTGCTCTTGAACCACATTGAGACGACGATATCTTAATGTAGTTGACACAATAAAACGGTCATCACCATCCGTTGTAAATCGCTTTCTGCCTATTACATGTCGCCTATGAACTCATAACGTTGGTAAACTCTCCGAACCGCTGCGCGTGTCACATCCAGTTGTCCATCCAGTTGTCCATTTTCGATTAAAGCAATTACGTCGGCAGCTTTTTGCGGTGTAGTATGCATTAAACTAACACTTGAAAACTAATCAAATTATGAAATACGTATAATGTGCAGATTTCAATTGCAAAGGCAATAATTTCAAGTTTGTTATTCTTGTTTTAACCACCACGTATATACATTTAATTTATTTACGAGTTGCTACGCATATAAACGATAAGCACTCTTGATAATTTCAAACACACATCAAAGCATATTAAATTATCAACAGCATATTTTCTCGATGTCATAAATAGTGTATAAGAGATATTGTAATTTTTTTTTTGGATAGAACTCATATAGATTAATTGGGCAAATAATTATGTTTTCCAAAAAATTAATACTCGTAATTTTGATGAAAGAGTGGCATCGCATTCACTAGTTCTTGATTACTTTTTGTCAACGAAAATTTATTCCACCCTTCCGCGATCATCAGAAAGATTGGAAGAATTAGGAAACAATTTCCATGGAGCAATTTCATTTCGCATTGATGATGATGATTATAAAAATATTTCTATTGGAGTAGCACTCTGAAATCTGTATTTCTACAAGTTTTTATTCAACTTCACATTTGTATGTTTTAGTACTTCAAATCTCGCAAGTGAATTTTGACCCACTTCTAGTTGTCCGATTAACGTGAAATTCGGCAGTTGTTCATAATTCCGGTGACAATGCATTACGGAATTTTTGTCAGAGAAAAAACAAAATGACGGCTCCAATATGGCGGTAGATTTTTTTTATTATGGTTCGATTCTAGTCAAAATTGGTTTGTGGGGGTTTTCGGGGACAGAGATCACGAATTTTCTGTCAAAAATTGTAAATTCATGATGGCAGCTCCAATATGATTACGAGTTTTGTGCTTATAGCCCGATTCCAGTGTGCAGGGGTTTTCGGGGTCGTACATCATGATCTTTTTGTCAAAATTCATGAATTCAAGGTGGCAGCTCCAAGAGGGCAACGTGTTTTGTGATTATGGCCCGATTCCATTCAAAATTGGTATGTGGATTTTTTTGTGGTTGGATATTGAGAAATTTTGTCAGAATTCAATGAGATGACGGATTTCATGAACCACTAAACAGAATTGAATAAAAATTATTGAAAAATAAAATTAGGACAAGCTTTCATACAAATGCACTGAAAAGAAAAAATAATTTCTTCAATTGTTTCTGTGAGTAGCAGATTCGGAAGCTTGCCGCGAATATAAAATAGGTATTCTTGCGCGGCAAGATTTTGAATCTGCTACTCACAAAATAACGTAGGTCAAACAATTAAAGAAATTTTTATTTTTTTTCAGTACATTTGTATAAAAGCTTGTCTTAATTTTTTTCCCAAAAATTTTTATTTACCAATATAACCTCTCATGGCGTAGGGCATATTTATTCAACAGAACAATCATATTATCCCATGTGAAATCATCTTTGATTGGAATATAAACTGTATTCACTATCTTGCATCAGGGGTATTCATGTTTGAAAGAGAAAATTTGTCAATTGAATATCGAAATAAAAAGTATGTTCAAAAACTAAAACCCGACTACTGAAAAATCACGCTCTAAAAATTATGAAACAAGGAAATATTCTCATCTGAAATTGTTATACAAACTATGTAATATTTATCGTCTATTAAATAAACAACTTACACGTAATATATTTTTCCGGCGACCTCGTATCAACCAGTCTGTTCAATCTACACGACATCAATCGTTAATGACCCTATTAACCTCCAATTTATTTTTTTATGCATAATTGTGATATATGCAACTGAACATACACCGAAAACGACCATTAATAACCTGTAAATGGTCGATTTGGTCCATTAATGTATAATTGTGGTATAGGCAACTAAACATACACGAATTCGAATATTATTCAAATGTCAAATCATATTACCTTCGCGATGACAAATTTATGTATTTGAAAATACAAATATTGTAAGTTTCCCCCTATTTGAAGGAAGTGGATATTGAAAATTTCTCGTTGGCCCCAGGGACGAGGTGGACCCACAATTTTTGTAATTAACTCGTATATTAAAATGGCGAATAATTATCTCGAGCTTTAACGCGCTCGCTTCGCTCTCGCGTTAATCTATATCGATCATTAATCGCCACCATTAATAAACTAGTTGAATAAATCACTATCAATGTATTTACTACATATTCATAGTGATATTCAGAGGATAGCCGTGGTCATATACCACCTACCCTAACAAAACAATACATTCTAACAGTAGTGAGCGATCATAAGCTTCAGAGCAAAGCGGCATATTACCACAGCTATCCTCTGAACATCACTATGAATATGTATAAAATGCATTGAAATATATTACGTGTAAGTTATTTATTTGAAAGACGATAAATATTGAATAGTTTATATAGAATATTTTCTTGTTTCATAATTTTTAGAGCGAGGTTTTAGTTTTTGAACTGACTTTTTATTTCATGCTTTTCAAAGCGTGATTTTTTAGTAGTCGGGTTTTGGTTTTTGAACTTACCCTTTTTATTTCATACTTTTTAGAGCGTGATTTTTCAGTAGTCGGGTTTTAGTTTTTGAACTTAGTTTTTATTTATATGTAATTCAATGTTTTGTGATAATTAAAAAGTTTTTTTTCAATAGTGTCACTATAACTAAGAAAATAAGTATTTATAATTACAACGTAACGAAGTAATTTAGAAACAAAAAATATTTAGTAAAGAAATATAAGTTGTAGTACTACCTTTAACGTATTCACAATATTATATCCTAATACACAAATTAAACGTTGAGTATCAACTTAAAATATCGAAACGAATATCGTAAATGTTATTATAAGGACACTTTGATAGCTGCGGTTGCTCCCCTGCGTTATCGGGTGCACAACGACACAACCAATATTTATTATCGCAATGAATAACATAAGCTCAAAGGCACGATGGTCATTAAATGGGAGTTTTGGCCAGTATTATCAATGTTACCGCCTTCACCCAGCTTATGTCATTATTATCACACACGTTTTGTTTTTTTTTATATAATTTGAACATGTATACTATAGTCTATAATGAAAAACGTATTTATTATATAAATATATATATATATATATATATATATATATATATATATATATATATATATATATATATATAAATATATATATATATATATATATATATATATATATAAAGTGAAAGACAAAAATTCTCGAACCTCACTTACAAATGTCATTCACAGTATTCCTCGTCAAGGTTGCGACAAACAATACATAGGCCAAACCCTTAGATCATTGTCCAATAGAATCATTTCACACAAAAGTGATTGCAGATTGCATCCTGAAAGATTCGCTTCAGCAGAACATGTTTTGGATCACTGAATGAATTTTGAAGCAGTGAAAGTGTTAGCGACTGGTTCACATAGATCAAAAAGAACTTTCTTAGAAATGGCTTTCATTTCACAATCAAATAATTGCATGAACAAAAAGAGTGACATCAATCATTTGAGTGAAATCTACTTTTTTTTACTGTCCCTAGACTCTAAACCAAATTTTCAAAGTTTTCATAATGAAACCATGTTATCCAATACGACCTAAAGGCCAACCACAATCCGGTCATATTGAATTTTATTGTTAAAAAAATTCAACAGTTGGTAACATCTAACGTCATAGTTGACGTGTGTCATATGTTAATTGTCTCTATAAAATTACATATACCAGTACCACTTTATACACCACATGGTGAGATTAACCTTAGTATAGTTTTTTACAATTTTAATGTGTTTTACAACTCTTAACTTAACTTAATTGTTGTTCTTCATTTTCCTGATTCACAATGTACGAACAATACAAATTTTGTGTAACATCATGGAAGCTAACCTCAACATAGATGTAAGTTACAATATGAACTGTAATTGCAAAATAAAATAACCCACTTGTATTGTTCTTCGATGATGATGATAGTAATAAATACTCCCGAAAGCTTGAAATAATCTAAAAAGAGTTTTCCTTTGCTGCAAACCCCAATATCCTGGAGTTTTATGATTAACTAGTCAGGAACTATATATATATATATATATATATATATATATATATATATATATATATATATATATATATATATATATATATTCGAAATGGGCAACTTAATCCTTTTCATTTGATACCCAACACGGCGTCATATTTCTTTTTTTAGTTCATAACTTTATGTCCTTTAGAGGGCACCGTATCAAAATTATTGTGGAGTCACATAGCCTATAATCAGCGGACAATCAAGGCGCTTCCAACGATACCTCATTTGTCAAATTATGATGAGTACTTAAGAAGTTATGAGGAAACAGATGAACATACAAACATACCCACATACATATATACCGGTCAAAATCATAACCCTCTTTTTTGCTTCGCCATAGTCGGGTAAAATAGCTATAGCACACAATTTCTGATATTTTTTGATGAGGGGCCCATTATAAAAAGGCTTATGATGAATATGATTTTTCATATCACAATGATATCTACTCACTTAACAAACAATTTTTGGGATAGATAATTATTTGGTTCTGAATTCGATTTTTGATTGGATAAATAAATTGGATTCTGAGTTTGACATGACACAATTATACCTATTTGTCACCATATTTTTTCTTTGTGGTGAGTAGCAAGCATCATCTCCGATCGAATAACAAATACTGGATAAGTAACAAACTACATCGACCATATAACTTCGTTGTAGATTGTACATTGTAGGGTGTCGATATTGCTCTTCAGCCTCTCCGTACTTCAATCTGAATGGTCTCATGTACATTACTTATTCAAGACCCGGGATTCCGAGACTCCTTACGAAGTGCATCAGTTTCCTGGAAGCTGAGTTCCTGATGTCTGAGGGCGTTAATAAAACCCCTTCGAGGAACTTTTGGAAGACAGCGCTTGGCAGTCGCAAAGCACGTGTTTAAATTTCTTTGACGATGGGCTCAGAAGCTTCTTCGCTTGTTTTTGCCCTGGAACCTTATTTCAGTGGATTTCAATTTGATCAGCTTGCCAGCGTCGAAATTCTTCCTTGATGTGGGCTTTCGAAAGACCACAGAAGGGTTGGGCCAGAAAATTAAGTGTTTGCCCCTTCCTTGGCAAGACTGTATGCTTCGTCACTGACTTTGATTCCCTTGTGACCTTACACCCACATCAGAGTGACAGGACTGTTCTCAGCCAGTTGTTTTAGGGAGAGTTTGCAGTCCCAAGTCAGTTTGGTCTCACAAGTATGTTACTTCAGAGGTTTTAGTGCTGCTTGTCTTCTGATAGGATATAGATCTTTGCCTCCGTGAAACCTCTTTCAAGGCATTCTTTGGCGCAAATTTATATAGCATGGATTTCTGCTCGAAACATTATTGCGGCTTTGCCTCGTTACTTCCACTCCAGCCCTTCAACTTCTTTGTAAGTAGCGTATCATAACAATAGTCAATGCACTCGAAGAGTTGTTAATGACACTGGTAGCTTACGTATAGAATATCATTCGTTCGATCATAACACATCTCATACTGAATAAAAATTAGGTAAATTTATAACCGTGGAATCAGTTAACACAAATGTACCCAATCATTCTCGGCGATTCTTTCAAAAAATTAATACGCGCAAATCATCAAATCATTTATATTTGTTGTTGTTTGGTCGATAACAATCGCAGCATTGCCGTTATAAAATATCGAATATGTCTATGCTTCCAACAACCTTGATAAACGACTGAAACTTTTCATTTTATTCATCATAATAACGTCGTTTTGTTGATAAATTGATAGTTTCATAGATAAAAATCCATCAAACATTTCAACGGGGTCCGTAAAACTTTTGACCTTTTTTTGGCCAAGGCAGATTACTGTGCGACTGGGTGCTATAGGCATCGACTCACCCTTATATCCGTAACATGAAATGATAAACACAGGAGTATTGTTTGTTGTCTATACGTGGAATATTTCTTTCAGCGGAAATTCCATGAATCGCATTTTCTTTGATAAAACTTTAATAAAATATATTTCTATGACTGACCCGACAGACGTTGTCCTGCCAAATTTCTATGTTCCCTAAACTTTTTTTCCTGACTCTCATCCGAGTAGAATTTTTTTTTCCTATCTTTTTTTTGTGTTGTTCCATCTAGGTTATGCCGCTGACTCTACTCGCTTCCCGTTATCCCGTTTCCCCTTTATCCCGTTTATCCGTTATGTCGTTACCGAGTTATCCCGTTTTCCCGTTATTCCGTTTTCCTATTTCCCAGTTATCCCGTTTTTCCGTTATCCGGTTGTTGCGTTATCCCGTTATCTTGTTATTGCTTTCTCCTGTTATCCCGTTTTTCCGTTATCCCATTATCACATTATCCTGTTATCTTGTTTTCCCGTTTTCCCATTTTTCTGTTATCCGGTTCTCCCGTTCATTATCACGTTTTTCCGATAAAAATTCGATCCAGCCGTTCTCAAGTTATGAGCTCACCAACACAAACAGACATTCATTTTATTATATATTATATAATGATATATAATAATATCTATCAGATATAGTTCAAGTTAGCCGGGAAAGTAGTTGCTTTCTGTTAGACATTCACAAAAAATAACTTAATTTTTATCGTGGATTTTTCAATTCTCAGAAAAATATTTCTATTCAATATTCAACATGAATACCCCACAAGAGGTTATCTTGAACGATAGAAGATAGTGACTAAAGTTCATCTTTCAGTCGAAGATGATTCCACATCTGATTTTATGAACATCCTGTTCATATTTTAAAACGAATCAATATTAAATATTCTTCCTAAAATATTTTCCAGGACAAAGAAATTTCCAATAACTTAAAAAAAAATATTTTCCTAAAAACCTTCGAGTATTACGAACATTAGAAAGACAAATCGGTCCAGCCGTTCTTCATATAAAAATTAAAAAAATGGTACCCTAACCGAGATTTATTCCTGTGACCTTATGCTTGGTAGGCGACAGTGTAACCGCTCAGCTATTCCCTCGTAATAAATGACTCGATAGTCTTTCTCTTCGCCAAATTTCTTCTACACCCGAATTTTCCAATTTCCGGGCAACCTTCCTAATTTCCGTATCAACCATCCTCGGGCTATTACGAACAAAAAGAAATATCTAAATCGGTCCAGTCGTCCTCACGGTATGCACTCACAAAGAATCGTAATTTATTTTTATTATATAGATAATGTAATTATGCATTTCAGTTCAATTAATTTCATCTAGACGATTCTAGAAACTTGAAAAAAGGGTTCTTATTCTTAAGTACGCGCGTTGGAAGTTTTTCTACTGAAATTTTATCCAATTAACATATTACTGTTTGTGATTTTGTTTTATATATTATGTCTTGTCATATTATTCATGCAATTTGAACCGATTGTCATATCACATGTATTATTTTAAACCCATTATGTATTTATAGCTCTGAAAAAGACGTCAAATAAACGTCGGAGCGTCGGCAACTTTCTAAAATTCAGATCTCTTTTATTTTCCTTGATCCCGCTGTTCCAAATCTCCAAATAAAAAACTACAATAACGAGATTTGAACCCCTACCGAGTGCATGGTATGTAGATGCCCTATACACTGGACTAGATCGCCATTACCTACATTTCTGCGAATGTTCTTTCTAAATTATTATTTGCCTCACTCGAGATCCGTGATTCATTCGGCAGGATTAGAGGTATATTTGAATTTTTAATATCAAATCACTGTATGTAGTGAGCTCAAAATTCCATACCTGTATAACGATTTTTGCTATTTTCGTTTCTATATAGGAATTAAATGTGTTGACATAGAATTTTGACAGGAGCTACTATGCATTTATCGCAAAGATATTGCGCATTAACTGGTTTTCTGACGATTTTAAACATACAACTACGTGTTTTGTTGCGTACCTTGCGTTTGTGTATAACTGGACGATACTCGCTCTTTCGTTGAGTATATCACTCTCACAGTCTGGGCCTCTTTCGTGGCTAACTTCATACTGTTGGATTTTCGTAACGGTGTGCGCACGCAGCTCCCAATTTTACTCTCAACTGAATGCGCCAAAAGAAGGAAAACTTCAAAAAGATCACGCATTCAGGTTGAATTCTGAAACAAACATATTTTATTATCAGGATCACCACGGTGAAATTAGTCACAGTTCGAGTTGTCTCTTTGTTTTCTATACTCCTTATACAGTTTTTTTTAAATTCTCCTTCTATGTTTTTCTGGAACCTTTCACGAGTAGATGGCATTGTTGAGTGACTTCAGTACGAATTCAAAGAACGAACGGGCTGAGTGAGCTCAGGAGACTGAAAAATAGGGATAGAGGTTGTGTGAATGGTATCTGTGAAATTCTGTTTGAAAAAGTAATGGCTATTTTTTGAGATGTGATGAGGTTTGTACTAATGATTTCCCTATCCAGAATATTGAACAATCACCCATAGATTATATACATTAAATAAATAATTGTTTCCGGTCATGGAATCTTACTAATAATTCTGCCTCCAGAAACTGAGGAAGGAAGGTTGTATAAATATTCCCGTTATTCTAAAAAATATGTTTTTCAAGTGAAACGCTTCGGTGCAACGTTTTCATGTAAGTTTTAAACGAAACGCCAAAAGTCCGAAACCGGTACACGGATTGTTAAACATAATCAACTGTATCTGAAAAAAATATTTGCAATCAATTTTAACTAATTATGGGAGTTTGCGTGTATATATATATATATATATATATATATATATATATATATAGTAGATAAGCTATGGGGATACTGGCCCACTTCCATCTGCGCTCGTACCCCTGCAGGGTTTTGGGTACCTACGTCATCGGGTTTTCGGGGGCCTAGGTCTGCCAGACTGCTGTCACTGAGGTCTGTGATAACTGGGAACCTTATAGGGGGCCATTTTGGGGCCCAGCCAGGTATAGAAAAAAAAATGGCGGCTGTAGCTTAGGAATTTCAAGATGTCCGTTATATGGGGGTCTTGCCTGAGGTGTGTGACGGTCTCGAGTGTTGTCACTGAGGTTGGAGATAGCTGAAGGCATTATGGGGCCCCGCCATGTATAGAAAAAATATGGCGGCTGTAGATTAGGAATTTCAAGATGTCTGCTATGGGGGATAACGACTAGATTCTTCAGTGGTACTGGAGGCTGCCACGGAGGCCTGTGACAACTGGAAGCCGCATGGGGGCCCCAGATATGTATAGAAAAAATATAGCGGTTGTAGGTTAGGAATTTCAAGATGGTCGTTATGGGGGCAACGACTGGGTTCTTCAGCGGTATCGGGAGTCTCCACGGAGGTCTGAGATAACTGGAAGCATTATGGGGGCCCAATCATTCATAGGAAAAATATGGCGGCTGTAGGTTAGGAATTTCAAGATGTCTGTTATGGGGGCCGACTATCTTGGGGGGTGGATAGAGTCACGGAGGTGTGAGATGTATGAGAACGTTAAGGGGGGTCCAATCATTCATAGGAAAAAAATATGTCGGTTGTAGGTTAGGAATTTCAAGATGTCCGTTATATGGGGGCCGACTCTCTTGGGGTGGTTATCGGTATAGGGAGACTCTTACGGAGGGTTGAGATATGTGTGGAAGCCGCATTGGGGACCCAATAATTCGTAGAAAAAATATAGAGGTTGTAGGTCAAGTGAGAAAAAACTTATGTTATGGGGGCCGACCCGCCTAGAATGTTTAACGGTCTCGGTTGACTACTACGGAGGTCTGAGATATGTGTGGAAGCTGCATTGGGGCCTAAACATGTATAGAAAATAAAATATAGCGGTTGTAGGTTAAGTTGAGAAAAAATGTCTGTTATGGGGCCGAGCCGCCTGTAGGATATTCAGCAGCCTCTGGAGGTTGCCACTAGGTCTGAGACAGCTGGCGTACGTTATGAAAGGCCGTATTGGAGCTCGCAGTCATAGAGAAGAAAAAAATTTATTATCCGTTATGGGGCCGACTCGACTAGAATGTTTAACGGTCTCGGTTGACTACTACGGAGCTCTGAGATATGTGAGGTTATCGTGCGAGAAAGCCGCATTGGGGGGGGGGGGCTCAATCATTGATATAAAAATTACGGTTTGAGGTTAAGAATTCCACTAATATTCAATATTGGAAGACTGACCCCGCCTGAGGGTGTTCAACGGTCTCTGGAGCATGTCACTGATGTTTGACGCATTCGTGGGGGCCTGGGACTCAACCATAAATAGAAAGAAAAAATATAACAGCTCAACGTTAACAAAAAACATGCGATAGCCGTCAATCTCTTCATACGCAGTCGTTTGATATGTTTGATTATACTTCTCGCGGCAAATGATTGCATCATAATTTGACCTTGACTGTACAAAATATTCCCACGGTTCGAGCGTGCCGATTCTAAGAATTCCCCATCCTTATTGCTTCTCGGAATTAGCTAACGATTGGAAAATTCCAAGAATTGGATAATGGTGTCAGCGAATTTCTCAGAAATCCATATCCGCCAACACCTGAATAAACAATCAATTCCGAGAATTATGTCTCGCCACTGATTCTGAGAAATTAATTGCGTCGTAGTTTTATGTTTCAGTTCATCATTCGAAAATTTTTATAGTACAGTCAATCTCAGGCATTTTACCCAGCCGAATTTCTTCATTTTTCCCAATGACAAAGAGGTTGGATATTTTCCATTTTCGGTGGAATTCAGTTCTTGTATTATTCACTAGGTGGCGTCACTATCGTTCAACCTTACAACCTACCGATTTGTGTTTTTTGAGAAAAGCATAATTTTTCTATCTTGTATTACTATATGGAAGCGCTCGTGGAAACATTACTTAAGTCTTTTGCCCTGTTCAATTGGCTCATTATTGTTCCGGACGCCAAAGAGATAAGACGTATATCTTCAGAGCAACTGTGTGATCAAGAAATATCACAAAATGTATGTTTCCTATACATGTACAGGATGTTGGCGATCGTTATGTTATTTCATTGAAAATTCTCTCAGATGGGGATATAGGAAAACCAAAATGCAGCGCTGCGACACATGTCAACGTATCACATTATGGATGATAAATGAAGAATAATCAATATGGGAAAAAATGAAAATTATTGTTTGGAATATAGAAGAAAGTAAAACATTGTAGAGTGTATTCTTCCAAATTAACCCAACCTAACCAAATGTTTGCGTCCAATGCTATTAAACGAGAGAATAAGTTCTGCAAACGTTGAAAACCGACTATGGTGCGCTAAACCCCTTCGAAAAAACAAAAAAAACTCATAGTTGATATAGATGAACATGCATCAATGTATATGAGTTCAGAGGATTATAGAGTATGGAATGCTTTCAATTGCGTTGATTTGGGGGAATATGTCGATTTATATATGAAAACAGACGTACTTCTCCTAGCCAACGTTTTCGAACAATTCCGCAATAGTAGCCATAGTACATACGGGTTGGATCCCGCTAATACATATACACTACCTGGTTATCTCTATCAACTATGAATTTTGTGCCGAAACCTGGACTCGAACCAGGGCCCTCTAGATTATGAGTCTAACGCTCTACCAACTGAGCTATTTCGGCTTACAATCATATGCATACGACAAAGTATATAACGACAACCATTCACATGGCTTGCGACAAATGTTGAGTGACTATTAGCCTGAAAAGTTATGGGTGGGGAACATAATATAACTATTTCGAGAAAAAAGTATCTGAAATCTAGAATTTTTCATAATCCTACATGAAACTGTCATAAGAGCCTGTGTATTGAGAGTGATGGAGATAGTGATTATTCTCTAGATCTAGGGAAAATTATCAAAAAAGGTCAAAGATCAACCCGCCTAACCATCATGACTGGAGCTGAGCAATAACAAGAAGTGTTAGAACAGCCCAAGACGATTTAAACAAAAAAATTGTAAAAAATTAATCTCCTTGCGCAACCCCCCATTTTCACAGACTCGAGTGAATATAACCGTAATTGACTATTAGCTTGGACTGGGAAGTTGACATCTGACCAATGCAATCTTACGTCAATGAACATCAAACTGGGTAAATACAAAAAAATATATATTGAATTTTCGAACTGACAACATTTGTGAGAGAGAGAGTTCGGGGATAGCCCCACGTTCGCCTGCAGATTTATTCTCCTCCAATACTCTGAAAATTCAATTCGTCCGCATCGACCTGTCTCGCGGATACCAACATCATTTACATGGATATGATATTTTTGAGAGAGAATTCCGAAAGATAGGTGCATATTGGACAATCCTCGAACATTGAACGATTCTGATATTATTTGCCACTGACTCCCTCTAATATTCTCCAATACTCTAAAAATTCAATTTGTCTGGATCGACCTGTCTCGCGGATACCAACATCATTGACATGGATATGAGATTTCTTTGGAACAATTTCGAAAGATAGGTAAATATTGGACAATCCTCGAACATTGAACGATTCTGATATTATTCACCACTGACTCCCTCTAATATTCTCCTCCAATACTCTAAAATTCAATTTGTCCGCATCGACCTGTCTCGCGGATACCAACATCATTTACATGGATATGAGATTTCTTGGGACAATTTCGAAGATAGGTAAAGATTGGACAATCCTCGAACATTGAACGATTCTGATATTATTCACCACTGACCTCCTCTAATATTCTCCTCCAATACTCTGAAAATTCAATTTGTCCGGATCGACCTGTCTCGCAGATACCAACATCATTATCATGGAGATGGCATTTCTATGGAAGAATTTCGTAAAGAGGCGACGTTGGGCGATCCTCAAACATTGAACGATTCCGATATTATTTACGGCTAATCCTCGAACACCAACATGAAGACTGACGTCACAGCGATGACATCACTAGTTATCAGATTTCAGCTGAGGTCGATGGGTGTGAGATTTGAGGATGGTTGAAGGGTGTGCCGGGGCGAATAAGCAATGTCGTGATGTTTGCAAGCAACGTCCAATGGATTGATACCGCGATCGCCTCGGCAACCGTTCTTGTAGCCTTGTTCCAGCTGTAATAATAATAATAATAATTAAATGCATTCTAAGCACCGAAATACTATAGGTATATAAACACGCCGTCCACAATACTGATAGCCGCCCAGGAGATGAGCCTTGAACGGAGCTTGTTTATCAGACTGTTGAGACACCTTCACCCTCGACACCAACATGAAGACTGACGTCACAGCGATGACATCACTAGTTATATAGATTTCAGCAGGGTTCGATGGGTGACAGTCTAGGGTGAAGCTGCAACGGTGTAAGGCTGCACCGAGTTGCACGAGGTTATAGGTTGCACGAGGTTGCACGAGGTTGCACGAGGTTGCAGAGGTTGCACGAGGTTGTCAGGTTGCGAGGTTGCACGAGGTTGTACGAGGGTTGCCGTAGTTGCACGAGGTTGCATGAGGTTGAACGAGGTTGCACGAGGTTGACATGAGGATACGAGGCTGACGAGGTTGCATAGTTGCACGAGGTTGCACGAGGTTGCACGAGGCCGGTTGCACGAGGTTGCCCGAGTTGATCCAAGTTGGACTGAGCAGAGATATTTTCCTAACATGATTGATGTGGGCAGCGAGGTCAGTTGCAGTTGAGACGTCGAAGTGTAAACATGTCTATGCTGTACTCATCCCAACTGTATGGCGTCCGTCTGAACGGATTAAGTATTTCATTGGAAGAGAACCAATAATAACTGAAGGCAGTACGTTAAATTAGGTCGAGACCTTTCGAACTGACTGACGGGTTAAAAGAACTCCTAACCAAAAAAAAAAGCAACAGTTAGTTTTACCGAACAAGATATTCTAAACTATAAAACGATTTTGATGCTAACCAATGCACACAAAAGATCCGATGGAAAAATGGATGGTAACAAGTCATGGAAATATAAAAAAATAATATCCAAGATATTTCCACCGCAGAAAAGGAAATGGAGATCAAAGAAGGGTAAAGGACTAAAGAAGGGAAATGGACTGAAGAAGACAGTCACTCAAGTGGAAATAAATAACGATCACCCTGTAGATTACGATCAAAACATGGAGATCGTTCAGCACACGCTTCCATGAGAACTTTGACGTTACGATGTGGGACATAGAGGCGGCGGTGGTGATGGGGAAGTAAACATGGCAGCCTATTGCCAAATTCCTTCCGAGCTGTTATCTGTGGTCCTAGCGGATCAGGGAAAAACAAACCTTGTGATTGTCATTGTTGGCGAATGACAATGGCCCCAAATTCGCAAATATCTCGTCTATTCGAAATCTTGTACCAGCCCAAGTATCAATTCCTAGAGAAGTGCCATGAGCGGTGTAGAAGATGTGAGTTATTTCCCATACAGAGACAACGATGAAATAATCTCTATGGAAGATGCTCCCGTCCCCTCTATATTCATCTTTGACGATGTGGCCTGTGATGGACAGCGAATTCGCGAATATTTTCAATGTGCAGGCACAAACACATCGATGCCATCTCTCGTCAGACTTATTCGAAAGTACTAAACAGCTGATCGTGCAATGCAATTGTTGCGCTCTTCAAACAGGACGAAATCAACTTGCGACACGTTTTCGATGAGCACGTTTCCCCAAAGACCAACAACAAAAGCTGTGTTCGGAAAAGGGTCCTAAAGCCCCAAAACGACCCTCGTCATAGTCAAGGCCCCTTTAAAACAGGGGGGCGGCCCTTTGGAAAAATATAGTTAAAAGTTAAGGCCAAAAAAAAAAAAGGGGAAATTTTTTGGGGAAAAAGGGAAAAAGGGGGTTCCCAAAAAGGGAGAAAGGTTTAATTCTTGAACTTTTTTTTTCCGGGAAAAGAAGGGGTTTATGATTATTTTAAAATTTGGGGAAAAAATTGGTTTTAAATTTTTAGTGGGGAAAAAAAAATTTTTTTTTTTAAAACCCGAATTTTTTTTTTTATTTTTTAAAACCCCTTTTCCCCCCCTTTTTTAAAGATTTTTTTTTTTTTTTTTTATTTCGTATTTTTCCCCCCCCTTTTTTAAAATTCCCCTTTTTTAATTTTTTTATTTTTTTTTTTTTCCTTTTTCCCCAAGGGGGTTTTTTTTGGTTCAAAAATTGGGGTTTAAAAATTATCCCCGGAAAAAATTTTGGAATCAATTCTTTGTTTGATCTTTTTTTTAAAAATTTGAAAAAATTCAGGGGTTTTGAAATTTTAAACCCTTTTTGGGAAAAATTTGGGGTGACCTTTTTTTTGAATTTTTTTAAAAAACCTTTTGAAAACCCCTTGTTTTTTGTTTTAAATTTTTTAAAAATATTTGATTTATTTTTAAAAAAAGTAAAAGTTTGGGTTTGGGGTTTCCCTTTTTGGGGTTGGGGGCCTTGGGAATTAGGTTTTTTCCCCCTTTTTTTTTAGGTTAGGGTTTTTAAGTTTCTAAAAATTTTTTTTTTTGAAGTTAATGAAGTGTTTTTGAAAAATTTTGGTTTTATTTTAAAGTCCTTTTGAAAAAGGGAAAAAAAAAGTTATCCCCCCCCCGAAAAAGGTTTTTTTAAAAATTTTCCCCCAAAAACCTTTTTTTTAACCCAAAAGGGGGGGAAAAACCCTTAAAATTTTTAAACTAACCCCTTTCCCGAGGAAAAACAACCCCAAAAATTAA
>JAFIRS010006335.1:0-39178 GCA_018342105.1 Gonioctena quinquepunctata
CGCATGCGGTGCCCGGAAATATACAATTTATCAGCCAACTGTAATAACCATTAAAAAATCGACCAATTAAGATTTGCTTGATTTTTACTTTTCCGGAAGCCACAATGATTGGTTTTGAAATTTTAGATGCCATGGAAACTCATTATTTCAACACATCAATCTCTTATTTTTGTTAAAATAAATTTTCTATTTTGATTTGATTTTTTGCGTATTCAATACCATTTTTTTATTCATATACTTCAAAAGGATGAACTTCATTGAATTCCATTTTGTCGCTGCATCATTGAAAACGTCGCGGCTGTAGTTTACCGCTGGCGACAGACGAAGCTTTCTGAACGCAGCCCATTCATTGTTCAGTGCATTCTGTCATTCCCATCCATCTCTTACCGACATGACCTGAGACACAACCAAAGTTTAAGGTTAATGCTTTCATGTTTTTATTTCAATAATGGATGAGTGTTTCGAAATAGTTGCCGTCAAAAAAAGACGTGGAGCAACATCCATAGTTGACCACCAACTGCTTGTATGGAGACTTTATGCGACAAGGCCCAATGTCTGAGCTCCTCTAACAATGAGAGGTTATCTTCCAAGCTTTGTGCCTTATTCCCATTGAACTCATCGTCGTCTGATCCATATTTATCCCCGGTATCATCATCAGTAAAAGCAGTTTCACACTCTACATCGATTTCTGCAGGTGATGATGACTGAGTGGTAGATGATGGCTCTGATATCTGGACATCGTAAAGTATAGCATGGTTTCGGATTATATTTTCATTTGTTCTCATTCTGGCAGCTAATCGATAATAGTTGGTGGTATACCTGTATGGTTCACTTACTCTATTCGAATTTTTGCTCGGCATTTTATAGATTTCTAAAATTTAGGGCACAATAAGAAAATTAAAGCAAGTAAATTGTATCATGTCATCCTCATCTGAATCGACTTGGTCTTTAATATCTGATGATAGACTGAGTTACTTTGAGGATTTTATTTCAGGTAACTTTGACTTCGTTGTAGACATTTAGTCTGATTAGACAAATATTGTGGTAATCTTGCCCTCATAGTAGAGCAGTAGGTATAAACTAGGTCAAGAAATGTCCAGGCAACTCCTTTAACTTAATCGGTGCCAAAATAGGTAATGAAGAGTATATAGTAGACCTGTTTACTGACTCGTCAATTCCCTGACTATATGAACACACATGAGGTAATAATTAGGTAATTATTCACCAGAAGGTTTTTCCTGAGAGTTCCAAGTATTTTGAACACATTTTGCTGGTTACCTTTAGGTAAAATTCAACCTAGTAAATAACTCTATTAACCCATGAGGCTGTGAAGGTATATTTGAAGTCCATAACGAGTAATTTCATACTACGCACTACGCCCATTAAGTTTTTGGTTTTTGAAGGAGATTTGGTGGTCTCAATTATGGTTTTTATAACTCCAATTATAACTTTGGAGCTAGTTAGTACTTGAAGGTAAAATATTCGGTCAGAAATGGGTAAATTCGGACTTCTTGAAGCCGTTCCACCCCACTGCTTGGTATAATTTTCCTATAATGTTAGTTGGGTTGTTCCTTTAAATTATCATAAAATTGTCATGACAGTTAGTGGAGTAGGCCCACAGAATCGCGATATCTCAGGAATGGTAACTCTTAGGAAAAAAATCATTGAGACTATTTTTGTAGACAATTTTGAAATCTACAACTTTGTTCTGAAGTTTTTTTCGATTAACCCACCGTTTTTGAGAAAAAACAAAAAACAAATTTTGACCTTTGACCCGAATAACTTTTGTAGCACACATAGGATCGTTGGGGATTTTTGAAACTTATTTGTAATGGTAACCCCAGCTCTCCACCAATATTTGTTTCCCCAGGAATTTTTCTTATTTTAAATGTCTATATTGACCGGACTATACGCTGCGATGTGTACCTATTATTGGCCAATACTCAAATCCTATATTGAAATCCATCGAACAATCATCCCAATACCACAACTGCATTATTCCAAGTGCGTTGTTTCGTCGAGCTCGCTATCTCACGTCGCAAGGTCAGTCCATCCATACCGAAGGGCTCAGAAGGGATTCCAGTCGAAGAGCAAAGAGCAGAATGCGATCAGTGTTTCCCTGGGGAAAGGGGAATGCACGCCGGAAGTCGAAGTGTGACAGAATTACAGGAGCGACAAGCTGCTCGATCGTTCCCTGACTGCTGCGGCTTTCTGGTTATTTTCATGTATGATGGGAGGCCAAGAAAAATATGTGAGAGATTGTGGGAGCTAATATTGCGAACAGGTGAATGTCATTATGGCTGCGTTTGAGGAAAACACTGTTGGGAGAGTGAAGAAAATCTTCAAATAAAATCTGTATGCGGGTAGATACATTCGTTTGGGTTGACGTGTGTCACATACAAAGATAAAGCCTGTGAGAGTGGCTCAAAAATGAAGAAACGCGATGGCGCGGCCAGTCGGAAAGGTAGATTTCAGAATTTAATTATTGATTGATTGATTATTGATGTGTGTGTGTGGCTTTAGTGTGAACAGGCTCGTAGTTAATCACTCCAACGTTGAAAAAGGAAACATTCTCAATTGAATATTGCTAGAAAGATTTTTCTGTGAATTGAAAAATCCACGATTAAAATGAAGTTATTTTTTGTGAATGTCTAACAGAAAACAACTACATCCCCGACTAAAGCCACGCTGGACATTGAACTACATCTGATAGATATTCGAAAGGTCTAACTCAAAGAAAAATCTGAAATTGAAAGTTTGCATTTCATTCAGATTGTTATTTGATTTTCTATTCCAGTTCAATTGAGAACTCATAAAATGAATGAGGCAAAGAAGAATGTTTTCCAAGAGAGTACTCACCAGAAATCATTCGTAACATTGACGCAGGAGACATCGCATTCACTAGGTCTTCAATACATTTTGTCGACGAAAATCTATTTCACGCTTCCACGATCATCAGGAAGACCGGAAGAAATGGGAAACACATTTTCAAGAAGCAATCTCACTTTGGAAAGTTGGAAAAAGTTAGAATCATTTCTTGCGGAGAGACACTTTGAAATTAGTGTTTTCTGACATTGAAACCTGTCATGGGGTATGATAGATTGATTTGTTGAAAATATAAACAGGATGTTCATAAAATCAGATTTGGAATCATCTGCGACTGAAAGATAAACTTTAGTCACTATCTCTCCTGCGTCAATGTTACGAATGATTTCTGGTGGGTACTCTCTTTTGGAAAACATACTTCTTTGCCTCATTCATCTTCATGAGTTCTCAATTGAGACTGGAATAGAAAATCAAATAACAATCTGAATGAAAATGCAAATTTTCAATTTCAGATTTTTTCTTTTGAGTTAGGGCCCTTTCAGAATATCTATCAGATGTAGTTCAATGTCCAGCGTGGCTTTAGTCGGGGAAGTAGTTGTTTTCTGTTAGACATTCACAAAAAATAACTTCATTTCAATCGTGGATTTTTCAATTCACAGAAAAATCTTTCTAGCAATATTCAATTGAGAATGTTTCCTTTTTCAACATGAATACCCACAAGAGGTTATCTTGACGATGGAAGATAGTGACTAAAGTTTATCTTTCAGTCGCAGATGATTCCACATCTGATTTTATGAACATCCTGTTTATATTTTCAACAAATCAATCTATCATACCCCATGACAGGTTTTAATGTCAGAAAACACTAATTTCAAAGTGTCTCTCCGCAAGAAATGATTCTAACTTTTTCCATCTTTCCAAAGTGAGATTGCTTCTTGAAAATGTGTTTCCCATTTCTTCCGGTCTTCCTGATGATCGTGGAAGCGTGAAATAGATTTTCGTCGACAAAAATGTATTGAAGACCTAGTGAATGCGATGTCTCTCCTGCGTCAATGTTACGAATGATTTCTGGTGAGTACTCTCCTTTGGAAAACATTCTTCTTTGCCTCATTCATCTTTATGAGTTCTCAATTGAGACTGGAATAGAAAATCAAATAACAATCTGAATGAAAATGCAAATTTTCAATTTCAGATTTTTTCTTTTGAGTTAGGGCCTTTTCAGAATATCTATCAGATGTAGTTCAATGTCCAGCGTGGCTTTAGTGGGGGAAGTAGTTGTTTTCTGTTAGACATTCACAAAAAATAACTTCATTTTAATCGTGGATTTTTCAATTCACAGAAAAATCTTTCTAGCAATATTCAATTGAGAATGTTTCCTTTTTCAACATGAATACCCCACAAGAGGTTATCTTGACGATGGAAGATAGTGACTAAAGTTTATCTTTCAGTCGCAGATGATTCCACATCTGATTTTATGAACATCCCGTTTATATTTTCAACAAATCACTCCAATGTTATTGCAAATTAACGTGGTAGGTCCGTACCATCTACAAACATTTTATTTTCATACAATCATCAAGGGAAATCCAGTCGAAAACATTCAGCAGAAAATCATTGATCTATTTCAAAGATTCACGTATCAAATCCACAATTCGTAGGAATTCATTCATTAAACTGCTAGTATAAAAAAGTACAACCAAACTCTCTTATCAATATAAGAAATACCAGCTATAGACTATGTCACACACGTTTGAAATTCGTTTTGATATGATGTCTGATATCACACTTGAGCAACTTATGGATGGAATTATCAAAAACAGGAGTGAAATCAAGAGTTCAATCGAAGCCAGTGAGTATAGACTATTACTGAATTTCGAAGAACTGAAAAATAGAGTGTTATATCTTGAAAAAAAAAATCAAGACCTGAAAGAAGGAATTGAAGAATTGAAGAAATCGGGAAGGAAAAATAACGTGATTATTTTTGGGCTGTCTAAAAAGAACGAAATTCCGTCTTGTGATATTTTATGCCAAAAAATAAATTCATCATCCTCCACTTCCCTCACCCACGGAGATATCAAAGATTTTTATTTTCTCGGAAACAACGATACCAGCCCCCTGAAAGTCGAATTCGAAACATTCCCAATAAAACAAGAAGTACTATAAAAAAGGCAACACCTGAAAGGAACAAATATTAGCATTGTGCACGATCAAACAACGAAACAGAGAGAGGAAAGTAAGTTACTCCGAGAGTATCTTCTGAAGGCTAGGCAAGAAGAAAACAATACTTGCTACATAAAAAACAACAAACTTCATGTGAATACAGAAGTATACCGAGTCTCAGATCTACTAGCACTTGAAAATCAAAATGTAGAATAACCGAATTCAATTAGTGCTCCATCGACTCCAACTCCCGAAACACACCAAGAATCCAGACAACAGCAGAAAATAAAAAAACCTTCTATTACAAGCAACCAGTAAAGACCTTCCAGTGCCCGATTACAAGAAAAGAAGACTCAGAAATTGCAGTGATCACGTACCTATCTCAAACTTGTACCACAAGTTTTCATTCATGACCTAGTAATTTATATTTGAGTATAATAATTCAATCCACCATTGTCTTCTTTCCAAACGAGGAATGGATCAGTTCATTAGAGATTACAGTTACAAAGAATTCGCAACAAAATTTTTGGATAGTGCAAATAATTTCAACACGTTGAGGTTTGGAAATGATTACTTGAAAGTCTGTCAACAAAATGACGAAGCATATCCAAAAACTTCGAAAAATTAGAAGTTTTTTAAAATCAATTCAAAGAGCCATTCGCGTCTTTATTGGTATTGAAAATGAACTTGATGTTCATACTTACTCTAAGTGGATTCCGTACTCGTAACAATTTTTCTAGCGGACAGCTTTGTTAATTTTTGTACTGATAGGCATACACTTACTGTTAGTTGAGAATACCATAATGTACTACACCAAACTTGTTGCCAATTTTTGAATGATGTTCCGCACAGTTCGCAAAAATCCAACGCAGACAGCCCCTTGGCTTTGCGATTTTGCGAATTTGTGCTGAACATTCTTGATATGTTTTAAAATAATATTATGATAATTGTAAACACTTTTCTTTATTGTATACACTATTTGCAGACAGCCAATTAGGCTTTGCGGTTTCCTTTTGTTTATTTGTCCGATTATTTATGTAATAATTTTTCTGTATTACAAATAAACATTATTATTATTATTATTATTATTATTATTATTATTCTGGAAGAGCCGTCAATCAAGCTAACGAATCATTTGCCAGGAGAAATGGTACATTTATTCACTGGAAAACACAAAAAAAATTTATTCTATAAATTTCAAAGAATCAGCCATGGAATTTAGAAGAATATCTGCCTCAGTAGAAGTGAAAAAAATTATAATTATCGTAGTTTTTTCACGAGCAGTCGGACAATTTGAGAAAAATAACACTCTCAATATACAATTTTATTGCCAATGTTTCGGCGAGGAATTTTGCCTCCTTCAGGGCCCAAAAGTAAAGTGAGTGATGTAGTCAAAAACATTTAAAGGAAGATTTTCCTGGAAATCTCCAAAATTGTTCTTCACTCGTTGAAATATGGGTATTGTCGGTATTCGGAAACATTTGACCATGGCACAATGTATTATACCTCAGAGCGTCTCAGAACACAGACGCTCTGAGGTATAATACATTGTGCCAAGGTCAAATGTTTTCGAATAC
This sequence comes from Gonioctena quinquepunctata, assembly GCA_018342105.1. Lineage (NCBI taxonomy): Eukaryota > Metazoa > Arthropoda > Insecta > Coleoptera > Chrysomelidae > Gonioctena > Gonioctena quinquepunctata. The sequence continues at coordinate 6,564 of JAFIRS010006335.1, forward strand.
CGACAATACCCATATTTCAACGAATGAAAAACAATTTTGGAGATTTCCAGAAAAAATCTTCCTTTAAATTTTGTTGACTTCATCTTTCACTTTACCTTTGGGCCCTGAAGAAGGCGAGATTCCTCTCCGAAACGTTGGCAATAAAATTGTAGATTGAGAGTGTCGTTTTTCTCAAATTGTCCAACTGCTCGTGAAAAAAACTACGATAATAAATCCTCTGGACGTGAGAATCTAACATATAAAATAATAATATGAAAGGACAGAATATCGAGAGGACTGGTAAACAAAACCGAAGAAATTCAATGGACATTATTCATCCTTGCACTTCCTCACCGTACTGATGAGGGCCGAGAGCCCGATACACGTGTCTAGGGTTAACACTTCTCTTTGAGGGCTATGTCCATTAAATTTCTTCCAATAATAATGATATAATATTGAGGAGGTTTGTTGGGATTTGGATAAATTTTGTTGACGAAAAACTATTGTTTCCTTGCCAACGTTCCGAATTTTATTAAATTCATCTTCAGGGCTCTGTAACAATGAGTTTTCGTGAATTGAAGGGGTTAAGAAATAGTAAAAATAAAGAAACATTTGACCACAAGAATTGGAACATTTCACAGTAGAATAGATGTTTTAAAAAGGAAAGACTAACCAAAAATTAGTTTTTCCAAGTTGGATGTAAATAAAATAATACATAAAACAGACATTCTAGATACAAACGAAAAACACTTTCACGAGACAACAGGTTTAACAGCAAGTGCGAGACAAACGAATACTGAGATAAAATTCAAAAAATTGAGAAAAACAATTGTGGTAAAAAACGATAACAAATCATTTAGGAATCTGACTTATCAAGTTATAATACTTAATGAAAACAAGAGCCCTTATAATTTCAAATCCAGAATATAATAAAAAAAATCTGGAACAAATCAAACAATTTCTATTAAAAAACAATTACTCTCCATCACTAATGAAAAAAATTCTCCAGGATAACAAACCTAACAAAACCAATAATTTCACTATGAAATATTGCAAAATACCGTATGTGAAAAATCTCTTTGAAAAACTTGCAAAAACGTTGAACGAAGAAAACTCCAAGAATGCATTTTCAAATGACAACACTGTTGGCGAAAAGTTTCATGCACGCCAAAAAACGAAAACCCCTACCAATCTACAATCAAACCTCATTCATCAAATCAACTGTTATAATTGTTCAAAAAGCTACGTTAGGATAACAAAAAAAAAACTTGATACAAAAAACCCTACTGCTCTAGTAGAACATACTAGAGAAAATGGTCAGTCTTTTGATTTAGAAAACCCCATCATCTTTGATAAAAAACCTTTTCTGTCAAAAATACTTCCAAGCGGAATAATTTGAATTGTACACTAAGACACCGTCAATACCAGAAGAGACATAAAAGGATTGAACACGTCCTATTTCAACTTGATAAGTCAGATTCCTAAATGATTTGTTATCGTGTTTTACCACAATTCTTTTTCTCCACCAATAAACGAAATATATGGTTCACGGATATTTTTTTAATTTTATCTCAGTATTCGTTTGTCTCGCACTTGATGTTAAACCTGTTGTCCGGGTGAAAGTGTTTTTCGTTTGAATCTAGAATGTCTGTTCATGTATTATTTTTATTTACTACCAACTCGGAAAAACTAATTTTTGGTGAGTCTTTCCCTTTCAAATAATGTATTTTACTGTGAAATGTTTCAATTCTTGTGGTCGAATGTTTCTTTATTTTTACTATTTCTTAACCCCTTCAACTTACAAAAACTCATTGTTACAGAGCCCTGAAGATGAGTTTATCAAAATTCGAAACGTTGGCAAGGAAACAATAGTTTATCTTCAACAAAATTGATCCAAATCTCAACAAACCTCCTCAATATTATATGTTTAATTGGATCACTAAAATTAATAATAATAATAATAATGAACTTTATTAACAGTGGAAAAAAAAATATAAATACAGATAAGTGACTACATGGAGTGAACAAAGTAATTTTAGGATAAGTGCAAGAACACTTCTTTTCCATAAAAATTGATAGATATCTATAACCTTATAAAAATTTGAAAAATTAAAAATGTATAAGTGTAGACCTAGAATAGTATATTAAAGTATAAGTGGATAAAAAGGGCTTTAAAACACGCGCGATTTTTCGAGCACGACGGCGCAGCCGGAGTGCTCGAAATAGAGCAAGTGTTTTTAAGACCAGTTATCCACGAATACTTTACGTTATTTTTTTTTATTGGTGCACTTTGAAATCATATATACTGGTATTATTACTACAAAAAATAGAAATAAGAACTAATAATGCAAGAAGGTTGAATTCGTAATGTGACATCAGTATACCTTTCGTTGTCATGGAAATGAGAAAAACATTCATTTGCAATTTGTTACCAAAGATCAATATTTGTTGTCACCAGAGCTCAAAAATGAGAGATTCTAATATCGATTTTTTTAATAGTGAGGCAGAATCGCGGTTAATACGGCGAAAATCCAGTGATATATATAAAAAAGAATATGAAAAGTTCATCAAATGGATGGAGGAGCACATATAAATGAACGAATTGTGAGTAATATTTTATTTGACGTTACAAGGTACTCCTGTCAGATCAATTATCAAAAATTTGTCATTTAGACTTCACGTTTCTCGATTTGTTGATGTTGTCATGGTTACCTTTAAAAAACGCGCGTTTTTTAAAGTTCGATTCAAACACGCTGAGGCGTGATTTAAATGGGTAAAAAGGGGCACCAATAAAAAAAAAATTATATATGAAGTCAGTCAAATTACCATAATGAATACACAATTCACATGAATACATACAATAGTAATAATAAAATAATATAGCTAATAATGATAATATAATATAATAATAAAATAATGGTTATATTCCATCAGGGTTCAAGGAGTTGGGAGAATAATTTTCTTTCATGTTCATTTATATACTTCTTTATCTTTCTTTTGAAATTTTGTTTATTCTTTATTTTTTTTATTTTTTCAGGCAGCGTATTATAAATTTTTATTGCAATATAGGAGTAGGCTCTTTGACTTTTGGATTTTGTAACATGCGGAAGGATGTGTTTGTTACGGTTCCGTGTGTTGTATTCATGAGTAGGGATATCAGATTTTTGTTTTTGGAAGTGTTACTTTATATTCACACAAAGGTAAAATAATTGCCTGATATCCATAATTTTTTGTTCTTTATAGAGGCTATTGGAACTGTATCTGGAGTTTTTCTGTACGATCAATTTCAGAAACCGTCTTTATTTTACCTCCAAACGATTTAGGTGTGTTCTGAGCGCACCACAACAAACTTTAATACCGTAGCGGATATGACTTTTTACGAGGGAGAACTAGATTACTTTTATTTCTTCGATGGGTGAGTGATTATTTAGGAATTTGAATTTATATAATATGGTTTGGAGTTTTTCAGTTATATATTTTATATGATAATCCCACTCAAGATGTGTGTCTAGGTATATTCCTAGGTATTTTATTACAGTTATAGAGTTTAATTTTAATATTTATCCATCTATTTTTATTTCTAGTTGATGAAAAGGATAGACACCTGTTTTGTTGTAACTGAAAGGAAGAACGTGAGTTTTTTCAGAAATCACTGTTAATAGTTTGTTATCAAACCAATCTTTAATAAATTTGGAATCTATTTCTGCAGTGTTTCTCAATTCCTGCCATGTTAGAGCCTGATGAAAAAAAACAGTGCCATCAACATATCCTGGCAACTGAGTACAGTTCGTTTACGTATGAATTGAATAACAGTGGACCCCGAACTGTGCCTTGGGGTATTCCATACTCTATGAGTCATCACAAATTTTCTTTTTTTGGGTCATTTTATTCAAATAGCTCTCCATGAGTTTAGAGCAGTTTCCTCTTATTCCTATTTTTGCGAGCGTTTCTAAGAGTAGGTAAGTGTGGCTGACAGTATCAGAACCCTTTTTAGGTCAATGAATAAACATAAACATGGGGTTCCTATTTCAAGGGCTTGGTGTTTTTTCTCTGTGATATATAGGATAGCATCTCCTGTGGAGATTTGTTCTCTAAAGCCAAATTGTTTGGGTGAAAGGAGTTTAAATTCATTTGAAAATGATAAGAGTCTTTTTTTCAATAATTTTTCGAATTCTTTTGAAAGGTTTGTTATTAGTGAAATGGGTCTATAGTTGGTAACGATGTTTTTGTCCCCATTTTTGTGTATTGGAATGACAACTGGGTTTTTGAAAGAGGTTGGCCATGTTTCCTTATCTAGATATCGATTTAAGATATTAGTGAGAGGAATAACGATATTATCTGCAATTTTTTTAAGTGTATCAGCTCGAATTTGATCTTCACTTACGGATTTTTTATTTTTTAGGTCTTTTATAAGGTCCTTCACTTCAATCACGTCGGTAGGTCGGAGAGCTATGGAATTTGTAAGTCTTGTTGTATTTGATTTGAAATTCGGGTTCTTTATGATTTGTAGAAATCACTGTCAAATTGATATTAAAGCAACAATGCGCAAAGCCACCTCTTCAAAAAATAATATTTCTCAGAGTAAACTGTTGGTGACAAGTTCATTTCGCTCCTAAAAATGAACCAGTGCACCTAAAGACATCAACTGAAAAAAGAACAAAATGTAGGAAATTGGTTTTTCGAAAGGATACAACAACATTTTAAATTAAATTGTTTAATGACTAATACGCCAGTATTCAACAAAGACTGGATATGTAAGTAGAAGTTAGTTCTTTCATCTACAGTTTGAAAAAAAAAATGAAAATTGGACTGAAAATAATAAAATATGGGACCTCGAATTTTATCAAATATTAACTTGTTCCGTTTCTCTGCATGTGAGTGTATGTCAATGAACATAAGATATAGCGGAGGATATGCCGTCCTTTGGAAACGTCAAGATGGTGGCCTGATATTCATGGATGTTGAGCCAACCTCTGCTTGGAAACACCAGAGGATTCGTCAAAATCGTTCACAGTATTATACCCATATTTCTAGAAGATAAAAAAACGTCCCTTTCATTATTGAAAGTCTTTATCGATATCATGTTTGTTGAAAGTGAATGGCCAAACAATTAATTTTGAAAGACTACCTTATTTTTATGGATGATTAAAAAGCTATACTTAAATTTTTTGAGTTGATGTCAGAAGAAAACAGAATACTGAATATTTTATTGCACATGCCTGGTGCCCTCTTGGCCAGGGCTGCCTGGGTTGCTCGCTCATTGAAATGATTTGAATCTTATCGATACAAATCCATGAATGAATTTAATTGGCCTCTTATTTAGGCACCTACTGAATTTTTCAAACTTCATTATTCTAAGAGATCATTTGATTATATCCAAGATATCCGCATATTTTATGTGATATTCCGAATGCAATATCCATATTTGGTCCGTAACAAACATGGAATAAAACTGTATTCGTTGCATCACAAACAACGCTCGAATGGATTCACACTTTTCCCAATGATCCCATTTCCGATTATCCCAGGTGTGAAACGTTCCGGCTTAACCACGACCAACTGCCAATACCATAACTTCGCCGATATGAACTACTTGAACTGTATCATTCACACATGGATGTAACCAAGCACGAAAGTTGAAAAGTTAGTAGAACTACTTTCTGTAGGCAGGTGGCACATCTCTAGAACATATCTCACCTTGCGATATTAGTATGTCTACCAAGCGCGTATTTAGGGTAATGGGGGTAATGAACCACTCCCCCAAGAAACAGCAAAATGTTTAAATCGATGGGATGGTTACTCCACATAAATCTAAAACGACGTCGCTAGGCATGTTCTCATTGGTCTAGTCGAGAAATGAGTTTCCGGCGCAAAATCGTTCCAAGTCTACTGAAAATATGAGCGAAGGCTCATTCGATTCGGGATGTATTCTGAGAAAGACTATTTTTTCCGCCAACGAAAATTTGCAAATTGTTTTTAACAAAAAAAATGTAATAAAACGGCTTTAGTTTTTTCGCAATGGCTCAAAAATTATTGATGATAGAAATAAAAAAACAGGTTCTTTAAGAGGAGGAAAATTTCCATAAAAAAGTCTCTACTGCCGGAACTCCAAAAATAGGGCTGCGCGTGGGCGTTAATGCAGGAGTGCAGCACCTCTCGAAAGGTGCACATAGAATATTTTTTTTATACTATTAAATATAAATTTAAGAATTCAAAAAAATATAGTTTCATCTGAATACTTGAAAAAATGTAATATCGTTAGGTTTTTTTATTATTGAATTTTTATTGTGTGTGTGTGTTAATTAACAAGTTTTTTTGTAGCCGCCAATTTTATTAAAAACCGAATTGTTCGCAGAATGAGTCCATAATTTTTGTGCACCCTGGAGCACAGTTTACATGTGTACTCAATAATATCACGCCATAAAATCTTTTAAAAGTTTATTATTTTGTTGATTATAAGTTACCAAAATATGAAAAATCGAGAAAATTTTGTTTTTTTATTGATATTTCACATTATGATCAGTTTTATGTCTGACGAAGGCATTTTACAACGTTTAAAAAAATACGCTATTTGTTTATAAAATATTTATAAACAAATGTTGAATATTTTCAAAAATTGTTTTTTGCGTCAGTTGATTATAATTGAAACAAAAGAAATTTGTTGATTTGTTGAAAATATAAACAGGATGTTCATAAAATCAGATGTGGAATCATCTGCGACTGAAAGATAAACTTTAGTCACTATCTTCCATCGTCGAAATAACCTCTTGTGGGGTATTCATTGAGAATGTTTCCCTTTTCAACAGAAATTAGTTATATTGTTTTTATTGTTTATAATAGTTTTTTTTATTATTTAAATAATATATTAAAAAAAATTGTTTAAAATTAATAATTGGTTATTCTCTCTAATAAAAATATTTTTTTATGAATAATGTAATTGTTTATTCACTTAACAATTAAATAAACTTTGATTAGAATTATATTTTTTGAATAGTACGAGAAATAACAAAAACAACCATATACGACAAACTTTCAAAAATTTTGTTTTGATTTTTATAATTTTCTAAAGAAGTTACAAAATAAAAATTTTGAACAGTTTGTCGTATATGGTTGTTTTTGTTATTTTTTATTCCATAAAAAAATATAATACCAATCAAAGTTTGTTTGATTGTTAGGTAAACAAACAATTACATCATCAAACCACATTTTTTTTTTCTTATTAGGTGGAGAATAACCGATTATTAATTTTAAAGAAAAAAAATCCTAATATATTACTCAAATAATAAAAAGTTGAAAAAACGATTATAAACAATTTAAAAAAAATGATTTTTTTAAATTATTATAACAATGCAAAAAAACCATTTTTGGAAAATATTCAACTCATCCATTTGTTTAGAAATATTTTAGAATCGAATTGCGTTTTAAATCGTTGTAAAATTCCTTTGTCAGACATAAAACCGATAATAATATAAAATAGCAATAAAAAAAATTATGGAGTCATTCTGTAAACAATTATTCGGTTTTCAATAAAATCGGCGGTTCCAAAAAAATTACTAAATCAACAATTAACATTATCAAAATTCAATAAAAAAATCAATTCCCAACCAAATTACCATTCTTTCAAGTGTTCAACTGATACTATCGTTTTTTGAATTTTTTTATTCTTTTTCTTTTTAAATCTTGTGAAGCTAAAATAATTTCCCTTGATAAAAAAGTATCTTTATATTTAAAATACATTGCCAGTTAGTGTGGCATCCGATGAACGAAGTTTTTATTCGTTGAATAGAAGCGATTGAAAACTTGGCTGCGATCAACGATCAACAGGAGCGGTTGGTTGGATTAGCTCTACTTTTTGTTCATAGAAATGTGCAAATGTTATTGAAAGGTTTGCAAATAAAAAATACAGGAGACTTCTATGTTTTCGTACCTATTATAAGTGTATGTATATATTTTTTTATTTTATTTCATTTTGTATTTTTGTTTGAATTTGAATGAAAAAAAAATACTAGTACCTATAAGTAGGGGTATATAACTTTTTTATTCCGCCCCCCCAAGCAACTGATGTCTACTGAGAATTAGATGGAGTTATATTTTATTTCCATCAATTGCAATGTATAAAGAGAAAACCAGGTGAATATATTTGTTTAATTCATAGAAGAATCCTGATATTTCCCGAATAGAAGGAAATGTCCCACAAGCCAAAGAATGTTGACAAAATAATTGAGAATATTTTCTATTTTGACCAATTCAGTTTCAGATTTGGTATGTGTGACTGTTCCAGAAAAGAGTTCTAGTATCAACTAAATGAAGCAAAAAAAAGTACTTACGGCAATTATGTCAAAAATTAATATTTTTAAAACTACCTGAAAACTTATCAATCACGAGATCAACCGACACAAACCGCAAAAGAATACTGAAATATAATCTGAAGACTTCAGTGACTTCTCTGGTAATATAGCAGAAAGTATCATTTCCTCCCTGCCAGACTCAGAAAATGTTTCTCTCACATTTCTCAATGGTTCACTGAAACCATGTGAATCCTTATTTCTTACATCCGTTACACCACTAGAAGTGCGGGAGGCTATCAAAATTCTAGAAAATTCACCCTGTTTGGACGATTACGAGCTAAATGGCAACATAATCAAAGCTGTCGTTGAGGAAATCATTGGACCAGTAACCAAACTATTCAATTTTTGTTTCACGCCCGGTAAATTTCCCGAATACCACAAAATTTCCAAAATAATCCCGATTTTAAAAAAAGGGGATATAAAATTGGTCGACAATTACCGGCCAATCTCAATTGTCCTAATACTGGGTAAAATCCTCGAAATTCTCCATAAAAATAGACTCGCCGCCTATTGTTCCGATAAACAACTACTGGACGATGCACACTTTGGTTTTCGCTCTGGAACTTCTACAATTGACGCTCTATTGAAGGTGGTCAGAGGCATAGTGGATGGCCTTGAGAGAAAGGAACACGTTGCTATTACTCCGAGTGACCTCTGCAAGGCCTTCGACTGTGTCTCCCACGACTTTCTTCTAGGAAAAATGGAATTTAATGGAGTCAGGGGAGTTGCCCTCAAAATTTTCAAAAAGTATCTATGCGAGAGAAAGCAAGTTGTCTCTGAAAATGATCAATTGTCATCATCAGTGACAGGAAGATACGGTGTACCCCAAGGTTCGGTACTTGGCCTTCTCCTTTTCCTCATATATGTGACTGATTTGAACTTTTTTATGCGACCTCTAGAATGTATACAATACGCTGACGACATTTCATCGATATCAAGGAACAAATACGTCAGACAGTTGACTAAGGAATTCACGGTAGTTGAAGATAAGGCCTCCACCTGTTTCCTCACAAACAAACTCAAAATCAATAGAGATATAAATCAATATATTACTTTTTCTCCAAATGTACATAACTCGGATAACTCCAGTGTTAAATTACTTGGTATAATCTTAGACGACAATCTTACATGGTCAGCTCATATAGAAGATCTCAGAGGCAAACTATCCAGAAACTTATTTGCTTTCAGACAACTTAGTAACATCATGAGCCCAGATGCACTTATGGAGACCTATTTTGCCTTATTTCACGCCAAATTAGAATATTGCCTCATTTTGTGGGGTAACTAGTCAAACGCCATACAAAATACCATCCTACAGAAAGAAGCATTGAGAATAATATGCAACGTTGGGTTTAGAGATGCCGTGAGCCTTCATTCATCAGAAAAGGAGTGATGCATCTTCCATCGGTTCATATGTACAAAACTCTTTTAGAAATCCTCCAACATGAAGATAATTATTGCAAACACTCAGAAATTAAAGCGCACAATACTAGAAACTGTAATCGGCTTGTCAAACCCCGTTTCAGACTCAGCAAGTGTCAGAGAAACTCTCTCAACTTGGATCTTAATAATCACATACTAGAAGAGTTAAAGAATCTTCAGCCAGAATGTTAAAAAAAAAAACACAGAACCTTTTTATTGCGGTACCGTTTTTATAGTGTTGAAAAATTCATGAAAACACCTGTTTCACAAAAGCATCTATAAAACTTTATGGGGCCTCGCCTGGAGTATTCAGCAGCCTCTGGAGGTTGCCACTGAGGTCTGAGACAACTGGGGACATTATGGGAGCCATATTGAAGCTCAGTCATTCATAGAAAAAAAAGTATGGCGGCCGTAGGTTAGGAATTTCAATATATGTGTTCAAATTTATATATATATATATATATATATATATATATATATATATATATATATATATATATATATATATATATATATATATGTCTAAAAGTATGATTTTATTGTGAATTCATTGTTCTCATAATTCATTGCAGTTTGTATTCAAATTCTGCCATCTCGTCGGAAAATATACTTGCCGACTATGTGTTTTTGTAACTTTCAGATATTTTTTTCGTAGACTACACCTTTTAGCCATAAGTCTTCATTTCTTCCTTTTGGTTTTTTTCTTCTGATTTCCAGCAAACAATTGTAATTGTATACGTTGTTAAATAAATCTATCTATCTATCTATCTATGTTGACATATTGTAGTCCGTTAACTAAGAAGGAAGAAATCCAACCAAGAGGTGGACCCCTATCTACAATATTGATGATAGGATGCTGAGATCACAAAAGATACGTGCAGTTCATTCGCCTGTTTCAATGTAATTCACTTTTTTTTTTCGAAGGATGAAGCTGCAGCTGTATTTGTTGAACGAATAATTCTAAATCCATGCTGAATTTTGCTGAAAATATCAAACCTTTTCAAAAAACCCAAGAGTCGATTCAAAAATAAATATTCAAAGATATTTGAGAAACTTGGTGTGATTGTTATTGGCCGATAATTATCGGGAGCCTTTATATGAATGGCAATCATTTTCGCTGTTTATAGGGTATTGGGAAATTGACATATTGAAAAAAAAATCATTAAGAAGATCATGGGTTCACTAATGCTATTTAGACAAATAATGGTATTTTGTCTTTCTCCGCCGGATGTTTATTCTTGAGTTCGAGTTCCAGTTATGTTTTCAGTTCTATAGTAGCGAGAGCATTGAAAAAAATGGGAAAGTTATACTATTCAAATTTTGAATTGTCTCTAATTTTTATTTAATTCCGATCCATTTTGTTGGTGATTTAAACAACATGATCGAAAGGGACACATTCTCAATTGAAATGATTCTAACTCATTCCATCTTTGCAAAGTGAGATTGCTTCTTGAAAATGTGTTTCCCATTTCTTCCGGCCTTCCTGATGATCGTGGAAGCGTGAAATTGATTTTCGTCAACAAAAATGTATTGAAGACCTAGTGAATGCGATGTCTCTCCTGCGTCAATGTTATGAATGATTTCTGGTGAGTACTCTCTTTTGGAAAACATTCTTCTTTGCCTCATTCATCTTCATGAGTTCTCAATTAAGACTGGAATAGAAAATCAAATAACTATCTAAATGAAAATGCAAATTTTCAATTTCAAATTTTTCTTTTGAGTTAGGGCATTTTCAGAATATCTATCAGATGTAGTTCAATGTCCAGCGTAGCTTTAGTCGGGAGAGTAGTTGTTTTCTGTTAGACATTCACAAAAAATAACTTCATTTCAATCGTGGATTTTTCAATTCACAGAAAAATTTGTCTATCAATATTCAATTGAGAATGTTTCCCTTTTCGACATGAATACCCCAAAAGAGGTTATCTTGACGATAGAAGATAGTGACTAAAGTTTATCTTTCAGTCGCAGATGATTCCACATCTGATTTTATGAACATCCTGTTTATATTTCCAACAAATCAACATGATGGACTTTTATCGTGATAACCACTGCACTGCACAAAGATGGACAGTGCCGCTCGCCTATAGAAGTTAGTAAGACCCTTATTAGCCATAAGGCGCGGCCGCAAGCGTTCCAGAAAATACACTCGAACCCGTTAATAAAACAGGGAAAAGGTAAAAGTAACGGGGTCCCGTTCCCTGCGGGCAATTCTCGGTTCCGCTATACCTCCGAGTCGTTATACTTGCTCCAGTAGCCTGGTCTGGAGTCTCTTGTGATTTCGGGGATATTGGGATAGGGAGTATCCAAATTTGTTGCACTCTTTGGCTACTTACATTGGGGTTTCTCACATGAGAAGGTCAAAATGTGATTTATATGAATGATATATTCATACGCAGTAGTAATCCAAGATCACATTTCGAATGAAATAATTCCTAGAATATATAGGGTGAATTAGTAGGCAGTGCATTAGAGGTTTTTCAACTTGCAGATAGATCAGAAACTTGAAATTGGTATGCTATCATAATCGATCCAGTCCACTTAAAATATTTTTAGTCCTATAGCTATACGTGTACCAAAAGTCGTACCAACTTCCTCATTGTGACAAAATATATGTTACTGGTCTTTTTAATTAGTTGATTGAAATGATATCCATAGAGAAAACATAGTTCTTGATATTCAACTGTATTTCTTATCGCCAATCGGTTGCGAAACCCAATTCCCTTTGAAAGAGTTGTGCTGGCGTGTTTTCTAAAAATGCGATATAAGATTTGTTGAAGAATCACCAAAATAATTTCCTCACCGAAAATTCTAACTTTGAAGACCATGGACCATCGCTAGACTGGAAGAATTCTGGATACTTGGGCACTATCACTGATTCTTAACTTTCAGGTTCTCAATTTTTAAAAGACTTATTGAATCTTTGAGACCTGTAACTTGTGTACTGAATAAGTCCCAAACAAATTTTTTTTACATTCTCTCTCATTCATTCTGAACTAAGAACTCATTGGGCATTAGAAAAGAATAGAATATATTTATTTCCAAAAAACATGATATACATGTATAGGAAAATTGGAGTTTACGCAAATATACATTTAATAAATACATTATAAATTTTTAACATAAATAAGTACATGAATAAACACAAAACAGACAGTGAATAATGAGAATATGATGAGTACAAAATCAAACATCGGTAAGGTATTCGTTAACTGAATAGTAAGCTTTAGGAATTGAGATTTCTTTCATTTTATTTTTGAATATTCTTGAATTGAATTTTTTTATTTCGTTTGGAAGCATATTGTATAGCTCAGCACCCATGTAGTAAGCACTCTTTTGGAATGAAGTTGTGGTATGGGGAGGGGGGAGGAAGGTAAAATGATTGTATTGAAATATTGTCGGGTTTTGGAGTTGGCGAAATGATATATTTTTTTATAATTATGTACAAGGACTGATAGATTGTATATATATAAACTTGGTAATGTGAGAATTTTCATTTCTATAAAATGATTCCTACAAGACTCTCTTCTCTTAAATTTTTTTATTATTCTTATTGCTGTTTTTTGTAACACAAAAGATGACTGCAATCAGAACTTATCCCAGTGGATTGGCCATATGACATATGAGACATGAATTTGCATATAAACTATTTTTAAAACGTTTTCACTCACTCGTCTATTAGTAAGTGCACGTAGACAGTAACAAGATCTGCTGAGTTTAATATTCGTGTTACCTCCATGACAAATAGCGATCAAGCTGGAAACCCAGACATTTTATCGTTTTGGTAGGTTTTAATCCAAATAGTAAAATCAAGTTATCGACACTCCTGTTTGCAAAAGGTATATAGAAAGTTTTTTCGAAATTGATTTTTATTTTATTTGTTACACACCATCTAACAATACTGTACAAACAAATAGTAATTTTTTCCTCCAAGGAGGTTTTGTCACGACTTTCAACAATAAAAATCTGCATCTGCATACAACACGGGAGTTGCATCACCACAATTTTTCGGAAGATCGTTAATAAAAATTAGAAAGAGTAAGGGGCCCAATATCGATCCTTGTGGTACCACACATCTGATGTTTCCTCATTCTGAAAATATATTCATTCATTTTCTCCTAATGTGAGGACCACCTTCTGCTCCCTCCCATTCAGATAACTAGTGAATCAATTTGGGGCAATTCCTCGAATGCCATAGTGATGCAATTTTTCTAGCAATATGTTAAAGTTTACGCTGTCGAAAGCTTCTTATCCACATTTGCTATTATTTCCTTTCGAATGTCATGAAAGGCGGTTGATGTCGATTCGCCAGGAAGGAACTCATGTTGGCAATCATTTAATAATCCGTTCGACTTCATGGAGGAGATGATCGGACAGTCCATTATCGATATTTTCAATTAGAAACACATCGAAATTCACAAAAATATTGTCTATACAGGTGGCCGAGTTTTTATCAATTCTAGTTGGGCTGTTTACGGTTTGGGAGAGGTTGAAGGAAGTTGAGAGAATAATTGAGTCATTTCTGCTAGAGGTATCTGCGCATAGTGTAACGAAGCATTTTTTAAGAGCTCCGTTACTAAGAACGGCTAAAAGAATATTCAATCTAACTTTGGTACGTCCCTGTCTATTTGGGGTTTCTATTGGTGCCGGTCTGGCAAAATATTTCATTCCCTGTTAGAAATTAAGGTACATACCCAAAGCTACTGGAATTCACGTCAACATCATGCACAAAACATAACAGAGTTTTTCTCTAGATCTTATAAAAAGGGTGAAAAGCTCCGGTGATAGTTTTTGTGAAAGACGAGAAAGAAATAAAGATCGCGATGGGAAAAACCAAATCATTTTTTGTATCAGGAACGAAATAATTCTTCAGATTTTCGGTCCAGTTTCAGTTCATCGGACAAAAAACCCCGCCTTTCTTACTGGGCTTTTTCGTCTAGTTTGGTCGTATATTCGAGATCTATAAAAATGCACTATGAAGCTCTCATCGGAGCTTGTTCCTGTTGTTCTTCCGTGAGACTTGTTACTAGTTACTTGAGTCCTGTTGTGCTACGAAGTCCGGTTCAAAGTTTAGTAAGAGTAAAAGTGTGAATCAAGTGGAAATGGTGAATAACTTGTATTTGAGCTTGGTTCCTCTGTGTGCTGAAGCACTCGAAGTTTATTATTTCTACATTCATTATTATTCCATTTGATTCAATTATTTTGCCGGGAGTTTAAATATTATTATATGTATCATTATCATTTCATTTATTTAATTATCTGTCGTGGCATTGACAGTTCAGTTCTGCCAAAGTATTCTTTATTTGATTTAATTCGTTACCTGAGAAGTTAAATATATTTTTTGCATTATTATAATTTCCTTTATTCGAGCATTTGCCGAAACGTTAAAGTTGGTCAGAAGACTACAGGGTGAATATTGATTTATTTTATTTTTGGGTGGTTCAATCGAACTCTTTGTGAAATCGATTGAGTGTTTAATTTAGGGTAGTATTTATTTCTATTTATTTTGTGTCCCCGCGGAAAGCAATTCTCACATAAGCCCTGGCAGGTGTTTTCTTTTTCTTGTCGAGGGAAATCATTCATAAAAAGTTTTTTTATTTGCCCGTTATTATAATTATTGAGTTATGTTTTCAGTTATTTGAGTTCAGGGAAAAGGCCGAATGCAAACAACTGACGCGAATTTTTACATCACTTAAATCAGTGAATTTAAATTTTCTATTGTCTTAAGTTCGGGGAAAACACCGAATTTAAGCAAATGACGTATATACCAATTACATAACAATAATTCTTGTTCCCCGCTGTCCCGATTCAGGCACTAACCAAATCGGAACATCGGCCGCGATAAATGCGCTGAATTAAAAGTTTATTTGTCCCTGAAAATACGTACCGAGCAAAACAAAATTCACGAATTTCACAAGTTATAGTCATATTCAGGAGAAATAGTTCATTTAGCGACTTGAGAAGGTGATTTGGGTGAATAAACGTTGTTGATTACGTCTGTATCCACGCCCAGTTGTTGATATTGTTCAAGCTCAGGAAATCGCCGAGCATAAACAATAGGAAAACAAAGCCAAAAATATAATTCTTGTTAACGAGAAAAGTCGTAGAAAAAAAGGGCCATTTTAAGGAACAGAGAAAAAAATATCACAGCCGGGATCATTACAAACGTGAAGCTTAGGTAATATACAAGTGACACGTAGTATTCAATTTTTGTGTTAGGGTTAACAAGGGGAAATCGGGATGTTATAAGCCACTTGCTTACAAACTTGAGAAATCACTTTCTGAGTCAGTCAGATAACCGTGTTCACGAAGAAACAGTTTTCCTTTGCTCTTAAGAGTAGTTCATTTTATATATGTATATATATATATATATATATATATTTAGATATATATATATATATATATATATATATATATATCGGTGTATATATTACCCCCCTTTGAATGTGCCAGACCGTTTTCTTATAAGCAAAAATATTTGTATTACGAAAATTGTTGTGCCAAATCTTATTGAATATACCAGTTAATTCAATACCTATTACACACTGTGTTTACATTGAAAAAAAAACCTTTTTATTTCCTATAAAGTATTGAAGTTACGCAACAGACGTATTTAGTCAAGTTGTAGAAAAATAAATTTGTAAAGAAAATAAACAAACCAAGACATTTCTATCTGTCTGTCTCTTTGGGAGACATAAAAGCAATCGGCGTTCAGAATCCAAAAATTGTACTTAAAGCCTACAGTATTTTGTAAAGATTCAAAAAGTGTCAATATACCAGACCCCTGGACGTTCCGTATCTCCATCTGTAGCTACCCTAGTGCGTAGAGAAAACCACTATAAACTCTGGCGCCCGAGATTTGAAATAAAGAAAGGAAAATATTTCCTGCCTAGAATTCTGGCGTCATAAATAACGTGATTTTCTAGGAGTTTGGGGGTTATTAAAACAGACCCTGGTGAAACACGTCACAGATAGGTTTACGTTGAAGTCTCCACATAACACAACTTTTCCATTATCTTTAGTTAGGTCAGTTAATATTATATCATCGATGAAAGAAAATTCTATTTCGTGCATAAAATAATTTATTAAAATCGTAGGGAAGCGCTTTCGACCGTTAGGTCATCATCAGTACGTACCTGAAAGTAAGTAATATTGATAGAGAATGAGTTACTGAAAATTTTTTTTTTTTTAGAAAGAAAATTGACATATTTTTTTTTTTTTTGTACGCACTGATGATGATCTAACGGTCGAAAGCGCTTTGCTACGTTATGCACGAAATACAATTTTATTTCATCGATTATATCGATACGTGCACACAGTCACACTTTTCAATATTATATCAAGTTGGGATAGAAATAGTTTGAAATCACCATTTGGTGCATGATACAAAGTCATGACTATAACATGACTAATTTTTATCACACTGATTTCAATACAGATGTTCTAAGTGACCAATTTTGGTAGAAAGGGCAAGAATAGAATTTCAAACCATTATACAAGTGCCGCCATTTTTCAAATTATTTCTACAAAAGGAAGATAAAATGGTAAAACCTTATAAATTATAAACTTACTTCGTCTGATTTGAGCCAATGTTCACTAATACAAAATATATCAACAGTTTTTTCTTGCAAAAACTCATTCAGTTCATCCATTTTATTTCTGAGACATCACGAGTTTTGATGCATAAGGGTTAGAAACAGATATGAACTTTATTTAGCTCAGTTGAATGAATTATCTGTGGCTTGGTCCCTGAAGTAACTCGTCAAATAACAGAAAGGATATCCATACGAGAAATCTCAGCATTTGAATAGTAATGAATTTCAATCAATTAAATACATTCCGAATCGGACTATTACTTATTTGGATGTCAAGACATTTTGAGTAACTTAACATCAGGCTGGTAAGACTTCGAGCCGAACTGGTTTCTCCGACCAATCCATGAATATCCTTACTGTCTCGTTTACCCATTTGCCCAACATATGTGAAACATTATTCGGTTTCCTGATACAAGAATGATCAGGGTATTTTTAGGGCAATAAATCTTCCAGAACTAAAGCTTACAACCGTATACAAACAATAGCACAGTGATTTTTTGAATATTCCTATCTACGTACCAGATATATACATCGAAAATACAATATTTTATTTCTTACAGACGAGGAGATCCAAAAAAAACACATTGGGTGGCGAAAAAGGTTTCTTCTTGTCTATCTGATTACTTATTTCTAACAATATTTTCTGTTCTACAACTATTCTCCCAGATAAATTTTTTGTAAACCATGATTTGCATATATAATAAGCTCTTCAATTGCCCTTACAAATTCTTTAGGTTGTGGCCCCTTTCGAGAATATTTGAAAAATAATATCGGTTTCGAGTGTCCTCGATGGATTGAAAGGACTAATTTCAAATGTCTTGTTTTCTAAACACCGGTTTGTGGTCATTGTAAACTGAGAATTTCATTGAATCTTGGAAAAGTAAATATTTCATTCAGAATAGATATTGCAGTTTGGTACATTATTTAAATGGAAATCAAAATTTTTCACATAGTTGGATGGGCCTCCCAATTCTGAGTTTTGACAATCTGAGTAATGATAACTTATCTTTCACAGTTTTTTGCATATGTCGATTTTTATGAAAAAAAAATCCGCCGTAGTAGTTTACGAAAATAAAATCGTCTTTCGTAAACCGTTCAAAATTAGGAAACCAAATTTCTGAAGCAGTTAGCTGAGCTGAGCTAAGTCCCGATGTCCCATTTATGGAACCATTTTGTGAAGGTGATTTTCAAATGTAACATTAAAAAGTTGTCAAAAACCAAATTTTTTTTCAAATGACTCCTACTATTTTTTTTAAACAATACGAACTTAAATTGAATATTAGGGTGAGTTACTAACTCAATAATATACATTTGTTTCATTATTTATATTATTATTGAAAATTCGAAGTAAGTGGTCATGTAAATGTGAACCTCCTGAAAGAATCAAGTTTTCATGACCATTTTTTATCAAATTTAGAACAAATTGAATACTGGAAGAAGCAGAAAAAGTGAACAATACAAACCAATAAAAATATAAGTGTAAGTGACCCTACAAGATTGAGTAAACTGCATGAATAACAATTTGTGAATGTAAATAGTCTCAGAAATTACAAATAAAAAGAAACCTTTCGCAGCAAAAACTTAAAGACGAATAAAAACGGATAGATAGTGAAGTGAAGAAAATACTCATCTATGCAGTGGCGGAGCTAAATAAATGAAACAGTAAATTAGAATTTGAAAATAAACAGTGATCTGGAATTATCTGCGACTGAAAGATAAACTTTAGTCTTTGTAAAGCTTTGACCCTGGAATAGTTAAGAGTGAAATACATCGATCTATCATCACAGACTGTGAGTAAAGTGCATCCTAGATAGAAATAAACAATTTGTTAACAAAGACAAAAGTGGTAAATCAACGTCAACTGATAAAAAACGTGCGAGTGTAGAACTATCCCACCATTAGCCTCGTAAATTCCGACTAATACAACTTGATTACCCATAACCTACAGAAATATTTTCTCTTTCTCCTTTTCTCTGCTCAAAAAATGCAAAAAGAGGGAACAACAACACTGGAATCCTTGCATCAAGAAATTGTTAATAATAGAAATTATATAAAAAATTATATAGAAGCGACAGAAGCTAATCTCTTACTGAGTATAGAAGAAGTTAAACTAAACCTTCGGAAATTGGAGAGAGAAAACAAACTATTGAAAAGCGAAAATGAATATCTGAAACGTAATAAAAAAAAAAAAAACATACTAGTTTTTGGACTCAAGAAAAGACGAGAAAATTTAACACCTGAAAATATATGCAAAGACCTGAAAGAACTGATTGATGTGGACCTGAATGTGTCACATATAAACGACATCTACCCACTTGGAAAAACTGAAAGCTGCCCTATCAAAATTGAGTTCATCTCTCATTATACCAAAAAAACGATACTCCAAAATTGCAACAAACTCCGAGGTAAACAAGTATCCATCGCTCAGGACCTCACCCAACAACAGCGAGAAGAGCAAAAAATTCTAAGAAAACACCTCTCTCTGGCAAAGCAGGAAACATCCAATGAGTGCTACATTAGGGGAAATAAATTATTTGTGAACGGAGTAGCTTACAACGCAGAAAACTTGCAAGAAAGAAGCGATCACCATACCGACCAAAAAAGTGCTCCAGCAACGCCAACTGTTCAGCACCAAAAATCCTTGTTGGAAACATTTGACACTCCCAACAACCAAAAAAGTGAAACAAGAGGAAAAGTACAGAGAATACCACAAAACCAACCCCGGCCCCAAAATACTGAACACAACAAAGAGGAATCGACATCAAAACCTGGGAAACAGATAAAGCACCAGAATAAACCAGATGCCAATGAATGTAAGCCAAGAACCAGATCAATAACCAAACCAAACTAAAAAAAATAATGGTATTTCCTAAATCCTCATTAGTTATTAGTAATTTGTATTTTTCACATAACCCAAAACAAAATTTCCCCATCTCTTTTGTGAAACCAAACTAAATGCTTTTTTTTCTTTTCTTAAGAGTACCTAATATCCAAAATATTGAATTAATGAACCCAAATTGAAATCTTTTTTTATCTCTTCTGTGAAATGGATAAATACATACAAAATTTTGAATTGAGATCAGTCGAGACAGAAATACTATCCAACCTGTCAGAATGTAATGAAGTCGTGAAAATAAACAACAAAAACGCAAATTTCAAGATAATACAAAATAATATAAGGAGTATACATAAAAATTTCAACGACTTTTTATGTTACTTACAACAACTAAATGATAAACCGGAAATTATTGTTCTCACTGAGACGAGACAAATTCAACATGTAAACTTATATCATATAAATGGGTACAATATAGTATACAATGAAGGAATGTACAATCAGAACGATGGCAGAGTGATGTTCATTAAATCTGATCTTGAGTTCACATATGAAATAGTGAAATTGAGCAACGATAACAACATGATTTTATGCAATATTTATTTCAATAACAACGCTATATCTATTCTTGCTATGTATAAAAACCCACCGTACTGTTGCAAACTTTTTGTGAACTCTTTGAAAACATACCTCACACAATGCGGTAATAAGGCAGATTATTTCATCTTCCTTGGAGACATAAATATTGATATCATGGATGATGATATGGATATATCAACAATTGAATACCTGAATGTCATGAGTGAATTTGAATTTATATCTCTGATAAATAACTATACCAGGGTGACAGAAAATACAAAAACATGTCTGGATCACATGTTCATTAGAACTAAATCTGATACTGATTTCCTACTACCTATTATCATTAAAACAAAACTCACAGATCACTATACTACATATCTCCAAATAGTATTGAATAAAAAAATAAAGAAAACTGAAAGGTCGGTGGACAATGATACAGCAGTAGACTATATCAAACTTAGGGCGCATCTTCAGACGGTTGACTGGGAATCAGTATATCGCGCAACAAATGTAGAATCTGCAACACAATCTTTTATAGAAATTGTTGATAAAAAAATCTCAGAATGCAGCTACAGAAAAAAAATCAAAGAAAAAAAAAGGAAGATATGGATAACAAACGGAATAATAAATTCAATAAATACTAGAGACAGCATGTTTCAAGGATATCTTCGCAACCCAAATGACCAAAATTTGAAAATGAAGTACAAACGCTATAGAAATAAATTAAACAGTACTATAAAGAGAGCAAAAATAACTTTTTACCGGAATGTCATTGAAAAAAGCAAAGGTGATAACTCAAAATTATGGGAAACTGTGGGAGAAATCTGTGGAAAAAGAAAGGCAATAAATAAAATAACACATGTAGTGAGGGTATTCAGTTATAAATAAACTTCACTGTTAACTATTTCCGTTTTAATTTAAGATTCGAACTACACAAGTGAATTCTCTTTGAAACAATTCTAGTTCTGTCAATTTGAAAACTTGTTCCGCTCTCACTTCTTTTTGACACTCCCCGCCGTCACCTGGTCCGACGTGGCTACTCGGCCAATTGGTCAATATTTCAATTGGTTACAATCTCCCCCTTTGGAGGACACATACGTCCCCGTGTGGGCTCCAAAAATTTGATAGATGTTGGATTGACAAGGCAACAGAAGCATTTCTTTGGATGAACTCTTCTATGGAGTCCACGAACTGGTTGGTCTGGGGAATCCTCTCTTGGAGCTTCTACCGTAATCTGGTCATGTGGGACTGTTTTTCTTGACATAACTCCAGATTGACTTTCAAGATACTCTACAGGTTTTCTGGAATTCTTTTTCGGTTTCTCCTTCTTAGATTTAGGTCTGCCTCTTCGACGGATTGGTCTGATTGGTAGTGGGCTTCTTCCTCGGATGATTTGAATGGAGTCAAAGCTGAGCCATGACACTTGGCTAATATGTTATCAGGATCATCCATTGATGATATCTCATATGTCGTTGGGGTTACAACCTTGGCGATTCGGTAAGGTCCGTCCTACGCGGACCAAATGTTGATGCGAATAAATCTCTAGCTCTGCTGAGGAAATGAGTATCCATCAAAACCTCATCTCCTTCTTCGAATTCCGGCATCGGTCTTCTTCTCTTGTCGGCATAATTCTTAGCTTTATCTTGAGCCGTTTCATGATTTTCGCGAGCTTGTCGCAGAGTTTTGGACAAGTTTATCAAATAAGGTGTTATTTGGGGAACGAAATTATTTTCTTCTATGATAGCTCGCATATCTCGCTGAACGTCATCAGGTGTTCGGAGCTCTCTACCAAACGTCAAATAAGCGGGCGAATATCCAGTGCTTTGACACTTTGATGTATTCATTGCAAACCGGATAGATGGGAGTTTCTCTTTCCAGTTCAGTGTTCATCTCCAACTAAAATAGCAAGTTGTGTTTTCATGTCCCGGTTTTACGCTCTACTGCATTCGATTCGGGATGGTAGGTAGGGATCAAGTGCTGCTTGAACCCTAGGCAATGTGCAACACATTGCATTACCTCGCTGACGAATTGAGTTCCATTATCACTCGTTATTCTTCGAGGGTTCCAAATCGCAATATTATTTCGTCGATAAGAATACGCGCACAGGCTTCCGCAGAAGCAGTTTGGATTGCAAATAATTCTATCCATCTGCTGGAAGTGTCCTCTATAATAAATATCCATTTTTCACCTGTTGGACCTTCAGGCAGCGGTCCAAATAAGTCAATAGAACAATTTCGAACCTTTGACCCATCACTGGAGTTTGTAATAGTCCGGTTGGTTTCAGGTTCCGAACTTTATATCTCTGGCATTCCAAACACTTAGAAATATATTCAGTTACAAACTTCGTCATACCTGGCCAATAATATCGACTTCTGATTTTTGCAGAGTTTTTCAATGCCATAGTGTCCAGATAGGGAGAATCATGGTACTCTTCTAATACCATAGGGATTCTAGTTTTGGGACAACTTCTTGGATGTCTTCCTGGTCGTTTCTGGATCAAGTCGGTACAAAATTCCTTTGGACATCAGATATCCTCTTTCCGTCCATCGCTTGTAATCCACAGCCTCAGGATTTGGATTTTCGAAACATTTGATGATTTTCTCTATATCTGGATCTTGAAGTTGTGCTTCTCTTATCTCCTCTGTACTCTCAGTAGGCAGGTCAATGCTTACTTGGTTTATTTCACATTCGTTTACGTTGATTGGTGGTCTCGACAAAGTATCGGCCACTACATTAAGCTTTCCAGGCGTATAGTCAATTCTCATATTATAGGCTTGCAAGGTAAGGGCCCATCTGGCGAGTCGTCCCGTGGGAGACTTCAAAGTCATCAGCCACTTGAGTGGTTGGTGGTCAGTTTGTACCAGGAAATTAGATCCTTCAAGGTAGCCACGGAATTTGTCAACTGCCCACACCACAGCTAACGCTTCTCTTTCGGTGGTATGGTAGTTCTTTTCAGCAGGAGTAAGTAGTCGACTTGCATATTCTATAGGGCGCTCGTCAGATCCCTCCCCCTGGAGTAGTACTGCCCCTAAGGCATATGAACTCGAATCAGTTCTCAAGACGTAAGGTAATCTAACGTCTGCTTGCCGGAGAATCGGAGTAGATGTGAGTAATTCCTTGAGACGATCAAAGGAAATCTGTTGATCAGTTCCCCATATCCACTTGGCGTTTTTCTTCAACAACGATGTTAAAGGTCTCGAAACATTTGCAAAATTTTCAATGAAGCGTCGAAACCACGAACAGGTCTGTATGAAGGACATAACCTGTTTGACATCGGTGGGTGGTTCTCGTTCAAGAATTGCTCTCACTTTATTTGGATCCGGTTTAATCCCATGGGGAGTGATCAGATGTCCAAGATACTTCACAACAGGGCATACAAAAGTACATTTGGCTCGATTTAGTCGAAGTTTGTCATCTCTAATCTCTGAAAGACCATATCCAAGTCTTGGAGATGTTTCTCGAGACTTTCACTCAAGATTATCAAATCGTCCAAATATGCAAGAATTGTGACACCTGGTAAACCAGATCTGAACCTATCGACTAATCTCTGAAAAGTCGACGGTGCGTTTTTCAGTCCAAATGGCATTCTATTATAGCGATAAATTCCAAATGGGCATATAAATGCTGTTTTATCCCTATCTATGGGTCTAACTGATATCTGATGATAACCACTTTTCATATCAAGGGTAGTCATGAAAGGAGTTTGCTTCGCAGTATGGAGGAGATCATCAATCCTAGGGAACGGATACTTATCAGATATGGTAACTTCATTGAGAGCTTGATAATTTACACAAAGTCTGACACTTCCATCAGGTTTTGGTACAAGTACTACTGGAGCAGAATAAGGAGACTCACATTCTTCTATAACTGAGTCCTGTAGAAGTTTATCCAATTCAGTCTTTAGAATATTTTTATTAATCTCAGACATTCTGTAAGGAGGAACTGAAATTGGTATATCACTGGTCAGTCGTATAGTATGTTCAATGAATGGAGTAGGCTCTTGGCTCTTAGAAAAAACTCTTTGATGTCGTTCTAACAATGCATTAAGTTGTTTTTTATTCTCTTCTGAGAGAGATATCGCTTCATTCCTTCGAAGATTCAGACTTGAAGTTTCGACAACGTTTACCTCATTCTTTAGGTTAGTTAAATTATACTGATTTTCATCTTCGAATAAATATGTTTGTTGAGGTGATTCACCAAAATAATAAATACCCTGTGGCGTTTACCTCATGTTCTGCTACGGTTATTCTCAGGTATCGCAAGTAAAGAGATAGGAATAACTTTATGATGTAAGTCCATCAAGACGATTTGCTAACCGTATAAAGTCTAATCCCAGAAGGGTTCTGCTACGGTTATTCTCAGGTATCGCAAGTAAAGAGATAGGAATAACTTTATGATGTAAGTTGATTTCGACTTCAAATAATCTTGCATTGACTTCTCTTTCAATTCCATCCGCGAGAGTCATTTTCAAAGTCTGATCTCTATATGGAATTTTTTTTTATGAGTATTGATGGGATTCCACCCGCTTTCGTTGCCTTAAATTTATCCTTAACCAAAAATATTATGAAATAAAGAAAAGTTCCTGGGGTTGAAGTACTCAGGCTGACAGTTCGACAACTGGGGCAATTACTTTTAATGTACCCTGATTTCCCACAACCATAGCATGAAATTGACGACTGTGAGGTAGAAGCAAATTCTTTATTCTGTGGACGCTCTTGTAAAACATTCTCTTGAGAGTGTTTGGGAACGTCTGTCGTTTCACGATTTCGTTTCAGTTTTCTACACTGTTCCTTAGTGTGACCATAATTTTTGCAATAAGAACAATGAGTTGGTGGTTTCTTATGATTTACTGGTTTTGAAAGTTGCAAAGTATCAACATCTTTTTGAATTTTCTTTTGACCTAACGTAAGCTCGGCTTCTCTGACCTTTTCGATTAGTTCATTATACGTATTGAAATCACTACGTGCTACTCTTTTTCGTATTCGATAGTGTAACAAACCATACAGCATATCCAACTGTATTTGTTCAGGTAGTTCAGGAGTTTTAGGTAATTTTGAAAATAGTGACCGAATACGGGCTATGTACAATTCCGTTTTTTCTGTTTCAGATTGTTCTTTCGAAAATATATCACGATATATTTGATGCGCAGGTTTTTGATTACCGAAGGTACTGAGAAGAGCTGTGAGTGCGTCGTCAAAAGTTGGAATACTAGCGCTCACTCCTTGCCACCAAATAGAGGCTTGACCTCCAAATAACATTGGAACCCTTGAGTGCATTTTCTCAGATATATTACACGATTTGTAGATTTTGACAGAGTCAATGAAACAATTACATCCCACTGGTGGCTGAAGAACTTCTGGAGTCATAATTACTGGAGGGGTTGCCATCACTGTTTCAGTAAGAGGGCTTACTATTTGGCGAAAGTTCTTTTTATCGATTACACTTTTATATTCGAAGATTCGTCCCGAACGTAATTCCATAAACACGAAACGCAAACACGATAATGTCTTTCAACATCGAAATTATATGAAAGTTTGTGAAAATTCACGTTCTCGATTTGTGCACAAGTAAATTTTATCAAAGTTCAGTATTTCTTGCAACACGTAAATAGGTGAAAGTTCATAAAGTCGCAAAATTGCAATAAAATATATGAAAAGGAAAGATCTCACCAAGTTTGTCCTGAATCACCTTGTATCTGTTGAGCTGATTGATGATTGCTGTCAAAGTTCTCGAAACCGGAAAATACTTTCTTCGCACGCAGTTCTCACACTACACAGTCTTTCTGTACAAAGTTTTCATAAAAATGCAGCACCTTTCGAATATGATAAATTGGTGAGATGGGTTTTACTACGTAAAATCGAAAAACTCACTGAGATCGTCAGATGATACACTTATTGAACACGAATCTTCTGAGAAAAATTGTTTCTGCCGCGAAAACACTTGTGAAGGCCTCAAGAGTTGGGCGCCACTTTGTAGTGAGGGTATTCAGTTATAAATAAACTTCACTGTTAACTATTTCCGTTTTAATTTAAGATTCGAACTACACAAGTGAATTCTCTTTGAAACAATTCTAGTTCTGTCAATTTGAAAACTTGTTCCCCTCTCACTTCTTTTTGACACTCCCCGCCGTCACCTGGTCCGACGTGGCTACTCGGCCAATTGGTCAATATTTCAATTGGTTACACACATATAAATAAAGAAGGAAAACCCACGGAAAATATTACTGAAATTGCGGATAGTTTTAATGACCACTACATAAATATAGGCAAAAAATTAGCAGGCGAAATGAAAACTGACCCAAATTATGAATGCCCGAGCAGAAATATGAATAATCATATGTCAATGTTTTTATTTCCCACCGATCATACCGAAATGAAAAATGTGATCCTATCCCTGAAAAACAAAAAAGCGGTGGGGGTCGATGGAATAAAGGCTGAACTTCTAAAAAATACAATCCCATTCATCATTAAACCTTTAGTATATTTAATAAATAATTCTTTCACCGACGGTATTTTCCCATCCATGCTGAAACTGACACAAGTAATCCCAATATACAAAAATGGCGATAAAAATGAAGTTATAAACTATCGACCAATTTCTTTGATCACTGCTGTTGCCAAAATCTTTGAAAAAATTATAAAAATCCGACTATCATCCTACCTCAAAAAATATAACATCCTCTCTTGTAGACAATATGGTTTCCGAGAAGGTGTGTCGACACAAGATGCTATCCTAGATCTAACGGCTGAAATGTACTCTGCTATGGATAACAAGAAGGCATCACTATGCGTTTTCATAGACCTGTCAAAAGCTTTCGACACGGTTAGCCACTCACTCCTCCTCAAATCACTTGAAAATGTAGGTATAAGAGGAACCACACTGAAACTGTTCCAAAGTTACCTGCTAAACAGAAAACAATGCGTCAAAATTGGAAAACACAAAAGCGACTACAAGAAAATAGAATATGGTGTCCCACAGGGAACCATTCTGGGCCCAACTCTGTTTAATATCTACCTCAATGACTTATTCTCAATTCCAACAACAGGAAAAATATTTACATATGCTGATGACACAGCCATTTTTTATGAGGACACAACCTGGATTTCCCTGAAAAATAAAGTAGAGATGGATCTTGGAAACATCAAAAACTGGTTTTCACATAGACTCCTCACAATAAATTTCAGCAAAACGTACTACCTACCAATTTATGCTTCTGCACGTTACTCACCATCTTTTACTTCCCTTAATGTGTCAAATTCTTTCACCATCACATCTGTAAAACAGATCAAATATCTCGGTATTATTATAGATGACAAGCTCAAATGGGAATCCCATATAATATACGTAATAAAAAAGCTGCAATTTCTTATGCATCGTTTCAAAGTCCTACGAGATATGCTAGATAACAAAACACTCAAAACGTTATACTTCGCTCTCATTCAAACGCATATTACTTATGGGATACTGACTTGGGGATCAGCTGGAAAGACTACTATGAATAAACTGATAGTGACACAAAAAAGAATCCTTAAAATAATTTTCAAAAAAGAGAACTCATCCAACAGATGCTCTCTATCTCAGAAACGAATATATTTGATCCCGTACAGCTCTTCTTTTACATACTAATATCAAATGTTTCAAATCAAAACACAAACATCCTAGAATAGAACACGAGATACAACACTCGAAATAAACAAAATAATTTCAAAATACCTTACATGAATAAAGCTGTAGGGCAAAAAAGCCACAGCTACCTGAGCCTTAAACTATTCAATACCCTACCAAATCAAATAAAATTTCAAAAAAATCAAATGAAATCAAAAGAAGATTAAATGACTACATCACTAGCTTGCCTCGTACAGAGATACATAATTTATTATATTCCTAATCATCCCAACAGAAACATTTTTCCGTTTTTTATATAAATATCCCCTATGACATAACAACCTTCCCAAAAATTTGTCATTTTATTATATCGTAAATGTAATTTTATTTTGAAGAACAAACAGTTCATATATATGTTTCATATTAATGTAAGTGTATAAAATTGTATATCTATGTTTCGCAAACACCTAGTGTTAAATATTAATATTGTATTTTATTATTTTACTACATGATACATTTTTACTTCCTGTTTGTAATTTCCACAGTCACATACAAACTGGAAACAGTTTATGTGGCTTCTCTCGTTTATTAACTTATTCACTACTTCTGCCTATGTTTATATATTGTACCTGAAGTTAATAATAATAAAAATTATATTATCTTTTTTACGACTTTTTCTATAACCACGAATTACCTAAATCGATAAATAAATCAGAAAAATAATTGTTCAAGACAATGGGGCAGGCAGAACAATAGGAAATGAATATCTGATGGACGAAAGACGGCAAAGTAATTGGGATTTATTACCCCACAAAACAAATATATCAATATAACTTACAAGTGAAGGAGACGCCAATTGGATGTATCTGATGAACAAAAACTATACGTTATTAGTCGTTCGAAAACAATACTCAATGGCTGTGAATTATACATTCATATCCAATATTTTTGCACACACTTCAAATTCTGTACCAGTTGAATTGGTTTTTCGTGAGTGAAATATTCATATTGGTTTAAGCTAGCGTCAAACCTTAACTTGGATAAAAAATATGAAAAATATACCGTGTGTAACAGGATCCTTTAGTTTTGAAGGTAATTGATTGAAATTTGAAATATCCCATATACATAATGGGCGGCACTTTTTGACCTACAAATGAATTTTTTTTCACTTCCGGTTTCGCCGGAACTGATACCAACTTTCGATTTTTGAATAGAACACCCTGTATATTATTACATTTCTGAAATTTGCATAATTTTCTGAATCCAACGGTACCACATGAGTGACATTTCAAACGTCAATATTTTTAATAAATCAATTTTTAGTTTTCCATTTAACGGTGACATGATGGTTCCGATTTTATTCCAATTCACCCGTCTAATGCTAGAAAAATCGAAATCCCGTGAAAAATACTAAATTGCGTTTTTTATGAGCAAATAAAGTTCATCGTAATCGATTTTGGGGTAAAACTCAATTTTTTCAAATGGAACCATATTGGTACCGTGGTACCATTTATTAGTGCTATTAATAAGGAATTTATTCATACCAACTAATAAAATGTGCGATAAATACAATCAAAATTACAGCTAAAAGAAAATAAGATAATACAATTACTTTGTTCTAATTTAATGCTAAGAAGTTACTAAGGTGGCTTTGAAATACAAAAAATGAACACAAAACATTACAACAGTTGTTCGAAATGCTGTCCATTAACGTCAATGCACTCCTGAACTCGCATAGCTTCGAATGCCTGTTGAAGGTAATCAGTTACTAAGGAGGCTTTGAAAACAATGAAATTATTCATTCAGATTGTCAAATAAATAGGTATTGGTTTATCGGTGTTTTTATTGTGTATTGGAAAAGTCTTTACATTTGTTGTTATTTTTATTCAAAATGCCCCACATTTATACAAGGGATGAAAAAGTGGACATGTTAATTATTTATGGGGAATGTAGAAAAAATGCCGTTGCGGCTAGAAACCTTCATGCCAACCGATATCCTGATAGACAATGTCCAGCAAGAAATTATTTTAATCGTCTTGAAAATCAATTCTGAAGAGATCCCGAAGAAAACGTTATCATTGACGAAGGAATTAATGTTTTAGCTCGAATAGAAGTTGATAAGACTGTTTCTTTAAAGCAAATTGGGTTTGAATTGGAAATTAGTCACCAAACGGTAAGCCAAATCTTGCACAAATATAATTATAAATCTTTCAAATATCAATTGCACCAGCACCTGTACGAAAATGATTATGAACGTAGGATGTAATATTGCAATTGGATCTTGCAGAATAATGTGCAGTCAAACAATGCTTCTTTGGGAAGGATTTCATTTTCGGACGAGTCTAGGTTCACAAATATTGGATTATTTACAAGGTATTGGTCACAAGAAAATCAAAATTTATTGAGGGAGGGTAACTTTTAAGTGCGGTTCGGTTTCAATGTTTGGCTTGGAATACTCGGTCGTAGAATCATTGGTTCAATAATATTTTAAGGACGCTTGACTGGGGATAGATACTTAGGATTTCTGCAAAATGAAATTGAGAACAGTTTAACTGAATTACCTGTCCATCTACGACAGGGAATGTATTTCCAACAAGATGGAGCTCCTCCCCATAGTTCAAGAATAGTAACTGATTACCTTCAACAGGCATTCCAAGAAAACGTAATTTCGACAAATGGTCCTGTGCGATGGCCTCCAAGGTCACCTGATTTGACACCTCTTGATTTCTTCGTTTGGGGCCATTTAAAAAACATTGTCTATGCAACCGTTGTTACAACCCGCGAAGACCTGGAGTTGCGAGTAAGACGCGCAATTAATAGTATAACGGCCCAGCAATTAGCGAACGTTCTTCAAGAAACAGCTATGGAGTTCAGAAGTGCATTGACGTTAATGGACATCATTTCAAACAATTGTTGTAATGTTTTGTGTTCAATTTTTGTATTTCAAAGCCACCTTAGTAACTTCTTAGCATTAAATTAGAACAAAGTAATTGTATTATCTTATTTTCTTTTAGCTGTAATTTTGATTGTATTTATCGCACATTTCATTAGCAGGTATGAATAAATTCCTTATTAATAGTACTAATAAATGGTACCACGGTACCAATATGGTTCCATTTGAAAAAATTGAGTTATACCCCAAAATCGATTACGATTAACTTTATTTGCTCATTAAAAACACAATTTAGTATTTTTGACGGGATTCCGATTTTTCTAGCATCAGATGGGTGAATTGGAATGAATCGGAACCATTATGGCACATTCAAATGGAAAACTAAAAATTGAATTATCAAAAATATTGACGTTTGAAATGTCACTTATGTGGTATCGTTGGATTCAGAAAATTATGCAGATTTCAAAAATGTAATAATATACAGGGTGTTCTATTCAAAAATCGAAAGTTGGTATCACTTCCGGCGAAACCGGAAGTGGAAAAAAATCATTTGTAGGTCAAAAAGTGCCGCTCATTATGTATATAAGATATCCCAAATTTCAATCAATTACCTCCAAAACTAAAGGAGATACGGGGGGTGTACCATGATCCTGTTACACACGGTATATGAAACTCACAATAGATCACGTTAATCAATGAAAATGAGTCTGCTAAGTGATTCAAATGGAGGAGAGAATGGTTGAAGTTGTTACTCAATCAATCAATCAATCAAGATATACTTTATTGTCGGGAAAAAATATTTCTTAAAGGCAAAGCTTCTGTACAGAGTAACTAAAAAGGAAGAAAGATAAAAATATATAAATAAATGTCTGAAATATGATAAATTTAGGACAATCGAGAACATAAAACAAGTAATTTATATAAAAATGAAATACAAAATTATAAGGGATTATTTTATATATTATATTATACATTGATAAAAAATAGTATATATTCAGTCTCTCAAGTTCTTTAAGTATTATGCTAGAGATTAGAGGCAAAGTAATCGTCCAGTTTAAAGTATTATTTCTGTACCAGGATATTTCTATATCTCTTCTGAGGATTATACATTTTGATGCCGTTGTGAGTTGTAGAGTTTTTCACCATATTATTTGTTGGTCTTGATAATCTGATAAAGTTGCTTCGCCCAGAATTATAGTTTAAATAATTTTTTTCCAGATTTTATTTTCATGTACCTGATTCTAGAATGTACAGAGATGTTACTGACAGGATTTCCTGATCTTTGAATAACTGCCTACATGGATCTCTTGGCTCTTTTGCAAATATACCTCAGAGCTCTTTATTGGAGTACAAACGCA